>BQNB010002495.1:69268-124198 GCA_026074375.1 Tanacetum coccineum
GATTTTCAATTCACGCCTCGTCGGGATACGACTCGGGAAGGTTTTGAATTTTACTTTGGATAAAAGTAATCTTCTTAAAAACCTTACGAAATACTTACTCACTCTCATTATTTGATATTTTGGTTTTAATTATATATATGTACATTAAGTTATATATACATTAATTAATTGTTATCAGCACTACAAGAAAGAGGATTTAGAAGTCTACCTAGCTCCACTGAAGCAAACCCGAGAGATCAAGTCAAGTCAATTTCAACTACTATTGAAGCTGATTCATGCCCGATACGCCGTATTGGATCTTCCCAATACACCATATCTACTGGACAGAATTATACACTGATGTACGAGACAAGACAAACAACGATTCCGTTTCCAAGTCGTTTGAATGGTTACTACTGTGAAGAAAAGAAAGGATCATATGGATCATAATTCTCGGAAGCTTACTCAGAAGCTTCACAATCCATACCCATTGGAGAAAGACCCAAGGAGTTTCACTTTACCTTGCTTTATTAATAATGTTTGCTTTGATAATGCCCTTGTTGACTTATGAGCTAGCGTTAGTGTTATGCCTCTCTCGACCTACCTTAACTTAGGATTAGGCGAATTAGCTCACACTAAGTTGACAGTTGAATTAGCAGACAGGACTGTGAAATATCCAAAAGGAATAGCTGAAAACGTACTAGTAGGAATTGCTAAATTTACTTTCCTCATAGACTTTATAATTCTAGATATGCCCGAAGATATCAAAGTGCCCTTGATCCTCGGAAGACCATTTTTGTCTACCTCCCGTGCTAAGATTGATGTCTACAAAAGAAATATTACTTTAAGGGTCGGGGAAGAAAGGTTTGTTTTTACAAGTGTTAAACCTACTAGTAGTTTAATTAAGAGGGTCTACATGCTAAGTTTGAGAGAAAGAATGGAACTTGATTTAGAAGCTAGGCTAATGGGAGAAACTTTGGTGTTAAATAGATTATTAGACCCTTTCTTGGAAGATTACATTGAATTAAATGATTTAAATGAACCATTTGAGCTTGGGAGAAATCAAGGAGATGATTTGATGCCCACCATTAAGGAAGGTGAGGTAATTGAGGAATTTAGAACTAGGGATGATGAACTTAATGTTGGAATTGATGATTACCCTAGTTATTGTGACTATGATAAGAAGATCCATTTAGATTGTGCTCACATATTAATTTTTTCTTGCATGATAGGATTTGAATTTACACACGCTAACTTTTTCCCATTATTGTATATCAATGTGATGTCTAAAAAGTTTTATAATTCTATAATGAAAGAGAATTTGGAGTACAAGGGAAACAATGTAGTAGGAGCCTTAATGAACATACCGATCTTTGTTGGAACTTTTTCTGTGATGACTGACTTTGCAGTTTTAGAAAATATGGATGCTTATCGTGATGAAGGAATGGGCGATGTTTTTTTTGGCGAACCATTTTTAAGAGAAGTTAGAATTAAAACAAGACGGGTTGAAGGGATAATTACCATTTACAATGGTGATGATGAAGTAACTTACCAAATGGTACGATCACATCCGAGGTTTAAATGCCACACTAATGAGCAATGCAACAAAATCCCACCATTACTGAAGGTAAGTGAGAAAGATGAGATGAATGGAATCTCGCATGCATACCAAAAGCTAAAGGGGTTCTACAAAGGAGTATTGAATTTAGGACCCGATTACATTCGAGATGCGAAGATGGAAGAATGGCTCACACGCGGGCACATTAGCGTGCATGAGATGGAATAAAGTGAGAAGCTGAAGAAAAGTCTAACTTAAAGACTTCAATGTAAACAAAAGTGCTTCCCAAGAGACAACCCGGAATGTTATTTAATTTTATCGAGTCTGTCTTCCCAGACATCAATACGGCGTATCTGCTCCATACCATACGGCGTATTGATTGTCTGGACGTTATCAGTCTTTACTTTTTATGCACTTTAAAAACATTATTGTCAGTTCTGGCAATACGACGTATTCATGCACATGATACGGCGTATTCACCAAAACTGACCCGTATTTAGTTTGTTTAGTTTAGTTTAAATTAACTGTAGGTACCAAGATAGGAATACACGTTTTTTTCTTATGTTTTATACAGGACCTCGTGAAAGAAATATCGACGAATATTGGTGGAGAATTTACAAATCTGGAGATCTTGAAGTGTTGGAGTCTTGAAACTTCAAGGTGGTTGTTCAATACAATCTTGCTAATAAACTCAACATGGAGAATCTACCGAGCAAATATCAGGGGAGTTTCTCATTCTAATTCTTTTTAATTCCCGTATTTAATGTTTTATCTATACAACGAGGACGTTGTATAATTCAAGTGGGGGATGGAATTAGAATGTTTAAATTATGATCAAATTTAAAAAAAATTAAAGCATACTTTTATGAAATTACTTGATACATAACCCGTACACAATAACCCTTGTTAGATATTGTGAGAATTTAACCTTATCCGTTTCCAAATGTTTACCCATTAGCCTTATCCGTTTCCTAATGTTTACCCAAATTCCATAAAAAAAAAAAAAAGATATGTGTTGTGCCGAGTGATGTTTGTAGACTTTAGAACTTGGATTAGTATATCTATTCGAGACCTTAGTGATAATTACTATGGATTTAGATGGAGTAACTTGTTTAAATTAGTAAATTTTAGGATTACACCCAAAACGCCTTTACATGATGTTATTAACTTCATCCATCCAAACTACACTTGTTAGTTAACCCCCATATAAAACCTTTGTTTACTTTACTTTAAGAGGTAAGATAACCCCTTAGAACAACCATAGAGCCAATCCTTTAGGAACTACACCAATTATTTGTTTTGTTACACTTTTACACAGTTTATTTTACAGTTGCTAGTTGCTTAAAGTGTAAAGTTTATATTTCCCGAGTCTTGTGTCTATTTTGGTATGGTTGGAAGGAATTTGCACATCGCAAATGGGAATGTATATTATAGTCTAAACTCTGTATTTTTATACCATCGCAATTAATGGTACGGACCGAAGAATGAAGGAATTATTCGAGGAATTATTCGTGAAATAATTATGATCGTGAAGATAGTGAATACTAACGAGGTTTCATAGTATAGTAGTTTTAGCAAAAAAAAACAATAAAAATTAGAAAATCCGCAACAAAAAAAAGAGAGAGAAAAAAAGTTTGAAGATAATCGTTTTCCGCAACTACCAAAGGAATTACATGGAAGGATCGCTACATTATTCGTTGATACAAATCGACGATGTAGAGTTATTGTATAAAGTGGAAAGATTATCTCACCACTTGCCTTGTATAGTATGTAAATATGTGATGTTTGACGGAAGGATGACATTACGGGAACGCCAACTTAGGTTGTTGTTTTTGATTTATGATCAAGACGTTGTAAATAGGTGTCTTTATCAAGGAACGGTCGGGAAAAAGTGTCTAGCAATAGTATTTTAGACATAATCTACTTTGTTTCGTAATTTTTATTTAACTAATAATTTATTTCCCTTTCTATCATTAACATGGGTTTTCGCGAACTGAGATGTGATCGAGCTGTGCTTTGTCTTTTCTGTCGTTCCGGCATGTATGCATGTCTCAGCTGTCTTGTTGGTTTATTCTATGTATTATAGTGAAAGTTTAGAAGATCCCATACCTTATATTTACTGATACTAAGTCATACTCTTTAGCTTATTCAAGGTGGGAGTGAGCAGTCACATATGTCTATCCCGTCGTTACTGGTGTGTATGTGTGGTCTTTGTCGCCCTCCTGGAATATTGGTATCGATAAAGATTAGTTAGAGTAATCATCCCTAAGCCTTATCATACAAACTCATATTTACTTTTATAAACTTGTTACCCCTTAGCTTTAGCGGCGGAGATGTATATCCTTGCCAAGCTTATTATAGAGAAACTCATCCACGAACCCGGCAATGTTGTGCGAATTTAGTTACATGTTACCACATAGATTAGTTGAGTGATTTGAGTGTTTTCATCTTCCTATTTCGTGAGGTGTTTGGTTGTGTACTTGTAATAGATCAAATAAATGCTTTAACGGAAAATATCCTTAGGGATACATTTTTATAAACTTCTAAAGGCTACTTGAGGACAAGTAGGATTCAAGTGGGGGGATATTTGATGACATCAAATAACGTCTATTTTATAGCATCATTTATCCCATGTAATTAACCCATTTTGTATAATTATTGCAAAGAATTGTTACTTAATCATTTATATTTGAGAATTGCAGTAATTATGGAGTACTTGGTAAATATTAGCAAAAGGCGCGCATTTTGGAGCTTAAACGAAGATATTTTGAAGATTACTATTCTGACAACCAATACGCCGTATCCATCAAGGAAGATACGGCGTATCCGTGCCTGCACTCACCAAAGACCACAAAGGAAACAAGTCTAATACGCCGTATCCAGGAAAGGCAATACGCCGTATTCAAGCTATATGGGAATAAAATATTCTGGAAGATATCAAACGTGGTCCCTACTCCAAGAAACTCCAATACGCCATATCCAATACCTTGGATACGCCGTATCGACACCGACTCCAGACCCTATAAATACAAAACTCAAAAACGAGTTTTAAGTTTGCTAAATCATATTCTCGATACCTAAACTACAAAAAATCAATTTCAAAGGAGTAAAAAGAGTAGAGAGGTCTTGCAACGCATCAATCCATACTAGATAACGTGTAATATCTTACCTGTTGTAATCGTTTAGTTTTTCGGTATTCTTCGTTAACTCGGTTAGTTTTGACCTTGGCTAAAACAACTTACTATTGTTATTAATTATTGATGTTTAATGGCTAAATACACTTCGGGTATTATCCATTATTATGAAGATCTAAATGTTTGGTTTGGTTTATATATCGATTGCTTAATTTATCGTTGTATGCTTGTTTATGTTTATCAATTTATGCTTGTTTATGTGCTTTAATATGAGACCAATCATTCAACTGAATCTAGTGATACGGACCAAGTAATCTAGATGGCGGGATAGCTCTCCATATAGTAATTTATACATCTAGAATTAGGATAAAAAATATTGTCTTCTAAATCATGCTAAGATACGATTATGGCCTTAAACTAGTTAAGGAAATTGCCTTTGGTTTTATTGAACCTGTTGACTAGTAGGTGAATCTAGATAATTTAACAAATAATGTTCTGATTCTATTGGATAGTTGGACAAGTGGACTACTAGAGTATAAATTGCCATTAAGCAGTAAGTGGGTAAAGTCTCTTGATCTAGGGTTAACAAATCCTATTGTTTTTAACCCTAAGATAGATTATATTAGGTAATAAGAATGCTTTATGCGAATGTTTAACTGTGAAAGAATTATGTGTCTAGTTTAGGATGACAGTCCTGCCTAAGTCTAAGAATGATTGCCTTCTTCGAGATAGCAATCATTGCACTAAATAAACAAACCAACTTCTAATTTGATTAATTATGGCTAATTACAGTTTTCATATCTTAAGGCTCGAGCGACCTCTTTATTCTTTGTTAATTTGCTTGCATGGGTTAAAGTGTCTTGAATGGATTGTGTCCCAACCAAACTCCGTGTCGGTCTATCAAGGAAGAAAACCCTTTTACATGTTAGAATTAGAGGAATTATTATACTAACATAGGCATTAACATATGTTTTGACTTTAGATTAGAATTAACTTAGATTAGATAAACAAGATATAAAATAAAATTGAAGAGATTTAACCTAGCTTCAAGTTGTTAAATCTTACTTACACGAATCCTACACCGAACCGGGGGTACCATGCATCTTGAACAGTGTTGGTTTTTTGTTTAAGTCGCAAAATAAAAATTTAAAATTTGAATCATAAAAATAATTACAATACACCAACGACACATCAGTTGTACTAGGGATATCCTGCACTAAAAATGAGTGCATGGCAAGGGTGTGAGATAGTTATATAGTCGATGTGACCATCATAACAGTTACAAGTTTAAAACATGGGTTAATCCTAGTGCCTCTTATCTAGCAAATCCTACTATCTTACTATGCAGGTTTGGGATGCATCACAAAAACAAGTTCTAGAATTTAATATACTATCGGTATACTCATATATTTTAATACTGATACCAATGCTCTAGAAAAGGAGACAAAGACCATACATGTACATCCGTAACGACGGAATAGACATGTATGACTGCATTTGAACCTTAACTCGAGAAAGCTAAAGATATAAATTATCTTGGGTATCAATAATGGATACCCGAATTCCTAAAGATCTAAAGGTGAACCTCACATTTTGGGGGTGGATTTTTGAGGGTTTTTTGTGCTAGTTATATACATTCCTATCCATAAGACGCTATTAATACTCGGTTTTCGTCGGTATGTGTCATAAATTTTTTTAAATTTGGGTCAAAATTACCTTTTTATGCTATGTTTCGATATATTACCCATCATTTTAAGGAACAAGCAAATGGAAAATGAAGGAATAGTTTCTAAGGCTTATTTCCCCCCTACACTTAAGTTGAACATTGTCCCCAATGTTCTATAGAAGTACCCGTAAAAACGAATAAAGGGATAAGAAAACAAGGAAAAGAAACTAGTACTCCCTTGGTTTGCTTAATAATGGAGAAGAAAATGCGATAACTGGTTAAATCATCCTTCAAGAATCATCCAATGAAATTTCTTAAGAATTTTCAAGCTTCTTCTCATCAAATATAACCTGTAATCAAAGACAAAGACAACTACACCAAGCATAAAATCGGCGGGATAGATATAAATACAACAAGAATTTAGGGTTCTGACTATAGGATGAGAGTAATGATAAAATCATAGGTTTATGTAGGTTTACAACAAAATTACAAATTTTAAACATTTCACATTTTATTTTTCAAAAATACTAAAAAAAATTCGAATTTTTACATTCCTGGAGACGCGACGCCGTCGAGTGTTAGTCCCGACGCCGTCTCCAGCGTTTGTGAAAAATTATTCTTTGTTTTTAATGATAAATTTCCTGCATGCAATTTTATTAGTTAAATCTAAAGAAAGCGCTGCATAAAAACTTAGAATTAATCATTGCAATCATATGACTCGAAACTGACGCAAATTAATCTAAACAATTTATTTTAAAATGTTTAAATTTGGTTTCTTAAAAAACTAGGATTCTATTTCTAATAACACTTATTTTTGTTGCAAAATACATTTGATTGTAGATAAGACAAAGTTATAAACAAACAAAGCATGATTATAAAATTCATTCAAACATAATAAAACAAACAATAAAGAATTAAAACACAAGGCACTCCTAATATGCGGGAATGTAAATATTGGGTTGCTTCCCAAAAATCGCTTTTCTTTATTTATGAG
Source organism: Tanacetum coccineum (assembly GCA_026074375.1). Classification (NCBI taxonomy): domain Eukaryota; kingdom Viridiplantae; phylum Streptophyta; class Magnoliopsida; order Asterales; family Asteraceae; genus Tanacetum; species Tanacetum coccineum. Next base: position 76,600 of record BQNB010002495.1, read on the forward strand.
TCTTGTAGCTAGACTCGAAGTCACATGTTCTTATGTGACTTCTCCTTCATCATCCAGTGTTATATCGCCATCTCTGTTGGTGTCCAATACGTTTTTTTAATATTGTTTCACCCGATGTTTATTTACGATGAATTCATTCCCATCTTCATCATACAACTCAATTGCGCTATTTTTCATGTTTTTGCTTACCGAAAATGGTTCGTACCATCTCGACTTTAGTTTCCCGGGGAACAACCTTAAATAGAATTGAAGAGAAGTACCTTATAGTCTCTTTCATAGTTAGTTGGTGCTTTTATCCGTTTATCGTGCCATCTTTTTGTTCTCTCCTTATAAGAGATGGATGATTCATAAGCATCAAGCCTTATCTTGTCCAACTCATTAATCTGTAAGAACTAGTTTCCCCCAGCTTTCGTAAGGTCCATATTGTAGTTCTTAATGGCCCAGTAGGCTTTGTGTTCTAATTCGACGGGAAGATGGCATGCCTTGCCATAGATTATTCTAAATGGGGTTGCTCCTAGAGGGGTTTTAAATGCTGTCTGGAATGCCCATAATGCATCATCTAATTTGTAGGACCAATCTTTCCTGTTGTTCTTGATGGTTTTCTTAAGGATACGCTTTATTGCCCGGTGTGTGTTTTTGACTTACTCATTTGTCTGCAGGTGATATGTGGTGGAGAATCGGTGAACTATTCTATACCTTTTCATTGCTTTCTCCATCTGGTAGTTGCAGAAATGAGTACCCCTATCACTTATAAGGGCCTTTGGTATACCGAATCGTGCGAATAGCCTCTTGAGGAAGTTTACTACGTTCCGAGCATCACTGGTGGGAAAGGCTTAAGCCTCTACCAATTTTGATACGTAGTCTATAACTAATAGGATGTATTTATTTCCGTTTGATGAGGGGAAGGGTCCCATAAAGTCTATTCCCTAAACATCAAATATTTTGCAGACTTGGATGTACTTTTGAGGTGTTTCGTCCCTTGAAGAGATGTTTCTGGCTCGTTGGCATGCATCGCAATCTTGGACCAGCCCGCGTGCATTGCGAAAGACATGTGGCTAGTAGAAACCGGCTTCAAAGACTTTTCTTGTAGTAGTGGCAATACCGTGATGTCCTCCAGATGGTCCGTTGTGACATTACCGAAGGATTTGTGATGCCTCATCTCCGACGACGCACCTTCGTATGATTCTGTTGGCACATTGCTTGAATAGGAACAGTTCATCCCAAAAGTAATGCCTTAAAATGCTAAAGAACTTTTGTTTCTCTTGGTGGGTGGATCAGAAGGGAAATACTCGGCTAGCTAGATAGTTAGCGTAGTCGGCATACCATGGTTCGTTATTCTTATCAGAGACTGCCATTAGTCGTTCTTCAGGGAATAGGTCCCTTATCTCAGCCTTGTTTAGTTTTCCTAGGTCGGGATTTTCAAGCCGAGAGAGATGATCGGCTGCTAGATTTTTAGCATCTTTCTTGTCACGAATTTCGATATTAAATTCTTGGAGTAGCAGGATCCATCTAATCAGATACGATTTTGCATCTTGTTTAGTAAAGAGATAACGCAGAGCAAAATGATCCGTGAAAACAATGGTCTTGGATATGACCAAGTATTGACAGAACTTGTCGAATGCGAAAAACAAATAGCCAAAAGCTCATTCTTGGTAGTTGTGTGCTCTCTTGTGCTTCGTTCATTTGTTTTTCTGGCGTAGTTAGTTGTATGGGTTTAAAATGCTTGTCGTTCCTTTTCCTACACTGCTCCGACTGTATATAATACTTGCGTCGCATACGACTGCAAATGGTACATGGACCAATCTGGCTTGATCTTAATTGGGGCATGCGTTAAGCTCGCGTTTTAGCTTATCCAAAGCTTGGATTCACTTCTTCTAGGAAATTGAACGGGGCTTTCTATTTACCAGGAGCTGGTCACTGGCCATGCGCTAGTGAAAATTCTTGTATGAATCTTCTATAAAAATTGGAGTTTTAGAAAGCTTCGCATAGCTTTTACATTCGTGGGATAAGTTAATTTGGAGATTGCTTCGATTTTTGCTTTATTGACCTCAATTCCTGCACCTGAGAGCTTATAGCCAAGGGCGATTTCCTTCCTTAACCATGAAGTGGCATTTTCCCAGTTTAACACAAAGTCGGTCTCCTCACACCTTTTCAGCATCTTTTCAAGGTTTTTTAGGTAGTGGTCGAAGGAACTACCGAAGACAAAGAAATCGTCTATAGATACCTCCATGCTATCCTCGATAAGTTCCTGGAATATGGCTATCATACAACGCTAAAAAGGTTTGGCTGGAGCATTGCATAATCCGAAAGGCATCCGTTTGTATGTGAAGGTTCTGTAAGGGCAGGTGCTGTGGTTTTCTCTTGATCCTCTGGAGCAATAGGAATATGGAAATACCCTAAAAATCCATCTAGGAAGCAGTAGTATTCATAACCTGCTAGGCGTTCAAGCATCTAATCGATAAATAAAAGTGAAAAGTGGTATTTTTGAGTTGCGTTTATATAATTAACAATAGGTCAGATAACATACGACCATCCCGTGGGACCGTCTTTGCGAGATGACGCTTGTTTTCTCATTCTTCAATACGGTCATTCTCCCGCCTTCTTTTTGGGAACAAATGGACAGGGACTCACCAAGGGACTATCAGAGATGGGGTAGATTAATCCTGCGTTAAGGAGCTTTATGACTTCCTTCTTTACTACCTCATTGATGTTCGGGTTTACTCGTCTTTGAGGTTAGACACTTGGTTTGAACTCGTCTTCCATGAGAATTTTTTGAGCATAGAAGGATGAGTCGATCCCTTTTATGTCCATGATACTCCAGGCGATTGCCCCTTTATGATTCTTTAAAACCTTAAGAAGCTTGGCTTTCTCGGGGGTATAGATTTGTGGAGGAGATTGGAGTACTTGGAGTTGGTTAGTTTCCTGGAGGAACGCTGTACTGGTTGTGTTTGCGGGGTAATGCTTCAGATCTAGTTTGGGTGGTTCGATGATTGAGGGTTTCAACCAATTTTCCAAGGCCTTCTACTCGAGTGGCTCGACCGACTCTATTCTAGGATAAAAGGAAACTACATGCACTTCGTTGGAATCTTCCTCTTCTTCTACTTCATTCCATTTTCCATCATGATCGACCGTGTCGACCCATTGTTCTTAGACAAGCTTAATGGTGTGATCGGTGCAATAAAGATCATCGTCTCAGGAGTGTTTGGATTTCATGGATTTCCTAATGCTGAAGGTGACGGTTTCACTATCTACTCTAAGACTCAACTTTCCTTCGTGAACGTCAATTACATCCCTTGTTGTGGTGAGGAAGGGCCGTCCCAAAATGATCGGGACTAGCTTATCTTTGTCCATTTCCAAAACTATGAAATCAATTAGAAAGATGAACTTACTTACTTTTACCAATAGATTCTCGCAGACCCCGATGGGGTATTTGATAGGATTCATCGCCAGTAGTTACATACTCATTCTGGTTGGTTTTTAGTTTAGAAATCCTAATCGTCGAAAGAGATGTGTGTGGCAATGATATTGATACTTCCCCTAGATCAGCCAAGCGTTCTTTACTACCAGGGGTCCGATAAGACATGGCAGTGTGAAGCTTCCTAGGTCTCCTTCTTTTTGGGGCAGACTCCTTTGGATGATAGCGGAACATTCCTCACTAAGCTTTACCGAGGAGGTCACTTTTTCAAGTTTTTCCTTATGAGAAAGTATATCCTTTAAGACCTTGGCTCCATTTGGCATGTGGATCATAGCTTCTAGGAATGACAGATTGATATGAATCCATTTAAAGATTGAGAGAAGCCGCTCATCTTCGTCATCCTTTTTCGGCTTCTTCACTATGGATGGAAAGGACATATTTGATGACTTGAAGGGTTGGTAAAAAATGGATGGCTGGTGGGCAGGCTCTTTATTATGTATAATGCTTGGTTCTACGCCTTCAGATCCTTCCTTTTCAGTTGCCCCTTCAGTGTGGTTGGCAGGTGTCGGGAAAGGGGGGTCTCGAGTGTTGACTCCTGATCTAGTTGTTATGGCAAAAGTTGGTGCTTTAGGTTTAGGAGTTTTGCTTTTCCCAATTACGGAGAGGATTTGGGAGAATTGTTCATGCATTTCCTTACGGTGCTGGTCAAGAATCCTCTCTTATCCCTTCGAGTGGATTTCTTTCGAGCATAAAGTTGGCGAGCTCGTCTTCAAATTTACTTCTAACAACCTATTTGGGACCATCCTCTCCTTTTTCTTTACGTTTGCTATTCCCCCATGGTGGGGTATCGTCGTTCTGATAAAACCTCAGAAGGGAAGGATCATCGTAGATATCTCTCCTGAACAAGTATACATGCTCGGCTGAGTTGTTCTGCCTGCATTCATCGGCCTCGTAGGATCCTCTGCAGTAGTCGCAAATTAGGTATGGGTTTTTAACCCAAACTCTCGAGTACGTGTTTCGAGGTAGGAGATTTGGTTGCAGGCCCTTTTTAGACGCCCCCTGAATGTAGGTTGCATTGCCTCTGAAATTGGTACAGAAGAAACATTCTGGTGGCAACAGGTCGTCCACTTTTCGCTCTTGGCTAGTATTAGATGCTATCTTCAATTCGGTTCCACCCCTCCTCTTCGGTGAGAGAGTTGAAGCAGAATTGAGCGAATTGGTCGAGTTTCATACGGTGGTCCGGAGATATATTATCGTAAAAGATTTGTACCAGAAGCCATTTTTGTATCCCATGATGGGGGGACTGGTTTGATCAGGTTCTAGAAATGGATCCAGACGCTTTTGATAGATTCGTCGGTCCTTTGTCTGAATCGGAGGATCATATCTCTTAGGGACGAGGTATGTCCCGCTGGAAAGAAATAATCAAGGAATCGCGATACGAGCTGATCCCATGTCGTAATTTGGGTGGATGGTATTTTATCAAACCATGCTGTGGCTTTCCCTTTTAGGGAGAAGTGAAAGAAACGCAGTCTAGATGTATCCATTGTTGTTATGTCAGCTTGTATGTTATCAACGATACTTAAGTAGTGTTTAATATGACGGAGGAGGTCCTTGCCTCTTAATCATTGGAACATGCATGTTCTTTGAATTAACAGGATATCGCGTGCGTCGACGATTCTCCCTGTTCGTTCAGCCGAAAGGATGATTGGGTTTTGAAAACCAAAAGAGTTGGGATGAGAATGTTCTTGTAAGGTTTTGGGAGGGGTCGATGGTTTGGTTCCAGTGTTGTTGGAAGAGGATGCTTCATCATCAAAGAGGTTTCTTTTGGCTATAGCTAGAGATTCGTTTTGTTATAGACGTCAGGCGGCTCTCCTATGCCTTTAGAATTCTCTTTCGGGTTCGTCGAGGGGTTTTGTTAACCTCTTAACGGTGCTACGTCTCATGGTGACAGTTTTACAAAACAAATAATACAAAGAAAAGATAGACTATGAGAAAGCTAATGTACATAATTAAATTCTCACTTGAAAGGATTCAGGTGAGTAGAACTAAGTTAAACTATGATCGAACTAATATTCCCTACACGACTTGCGGCGCTAAAAACTTGATGTGAGGGTTGCTAAGACTTTACAGGAAGTTTTACAATCCCATAGGCAGTGTACCTAATCATTGCAGTGTAGTATAGGCATGACTCGGGGGTTGTTATCGTTCTCTAGGGGAATAGGTTGGGAAGGCCTGATCATGGTCTAACAAAATTCTAAAGGTTGAGAAGAGATTTTTTTTGTGTTTTTATATTTATAGGAAAGCATGTAAATCTATGGTTTGAGAGGTTAGTTTGTTTAACTAATAACTAAACTAATTATAATCTAATCTACTTGTGATAACTTTATGATAAGCAAACGTATTTACCTAATCATGCACTACTCTTCAAATTGCTTCTCCTAGATCTGTTGCTTTGTTACACTTGTGATGATCTATGTAAGTATTTCCTAGTCATGAACGGATTACACGAACCTGCCATCTATTTAGTATTCCGTTAAGGCAACGCACAAGTAAGGTAGTATGAAGACTATTATAAGCCCCCTAAGAGTATATTAAATACATGTGAAATAACTTAAGAGGGATAAACCATATTTTGGGTAAGGTAGTATGAAGACTGTTACCGATGGTATCCTTTCTACACTACTCGCGTTTCCTTATACATAACAACAACGATACAGACAAGAGCTGATTTTCTAAAGCCTAATGCACACATTTATCAACAAAAAGCAACATCAAAAGGATCTACAATATAAGTTTCAGGCAATCATAGATAAATACAAAGGAGGGTTTAGCCTCACATGTTATAAAGAAAGCAAGATAAATCAATCAAACAACACATAAGACTATTGAATGATTAATGATAAATACACCTTTACTTGATTAAAACATGGATCCAGGTAGTTACAAATAGGGTTTTGAGGCCATACTAAAACACAACTAATAAAGCTCCTAAAAATGACTAGGTTCGTCTTCTCCTAGGTTTATACAAGTCATCCCCAAATTGTACATACTTACACCCTTAAAACGGATTTATATTATAGAGATATCGATGCGACGACGTCGCTTTGTGGTTTTAATTATGCAGATGATTCTAGATCCCCTTTAAGTCGGCCACGTCTTGACGCCGTCGCCAAATTCTTGACTCCATCTCCAGCCACTGTATGTATAAATCTTTAAGAGATTTAGTGTAGGTCCGTAATCTTGTTCGTTTCTTCTCCAAATGAGCCCAAGTCACGTGTATTTCCTCCAAAAGCCATCCAAGTGATAAAAACCTGAAAACAAATGATTAAGCACGTAATATGGGCATATTTGCATGATTTAAAAGGTTAAATGACTCCAAAATAGTGTATAAAATGACACCTCATCAAATACCGCTACACTTGGGATTTGCTTGTCCTCAAGAAAATGGGCTTAATAACCTAAACAATAGCAATACGAGGATCATTTTAATCCTACTCTTTTAAAAGCATTTTTTTACAACACAACTTCTAGAACCTCGTAACAAAAGCACTGGATAAAGTATATACTAGCACCTACATTAAGTGTTTGGGATTCTCCTCTTTGCTCAGGTGTATAATAATAAAAAAAAAAAATTATACATAATGGGGAAATGGGAAAAATCCAAAACCACTCATTACCTATCATAAACATATAGATTACCATAGGCTTGGTTAAGGAGTCCAAACCTCCACCGCTAGGCCATAATTCATTATTCATTACTGTCAAGAGGTTTTTAAAGGGTTGTGAGGAGTAAGTATAAGTTAAAGATTAAACAAGAAACTTGATGAGGTGTATTTGGGTGGGTGATTTTGGGTGAATTTGGAGTGGAGGTGTTAGCTTATTTTTTAATTTATAAGAATACACGTTGGTTTGGTTGCTAACCCAAGACTCGGACAAAGATATACAAACTCTATAAAACTCTACACCAATCTCTTTCTTTTTCTTTTCTCGACTCTAATATGAACATAAACATAAGCAAATGGTAGCCCATACAGTTTTTTATACTCTTTTTTTTATTATATATAATTTTTTTTGGCTAAACTTTTCCCTACCATGCTTAACCACTATAATACATCATGGTGGTTTTAGATACACCCTACTACTTGAGGCTTTTACATAATCGATTATTTAAATCTAACTAATGACCCGATTTTGAGGTGGATCAAAATAACATGGAGCTTATTGAGCTCTATCGGGGGTAATAAATTACTTCTTTCCCAATTATTCATAAGATGAATACTACCATGAATCTCAATCGTCCCAAAATAGTATTTACAAGGATAAGGACTTAGCAACCGTGTACTCAATAATTAACTTGGGTTAAAACAATATTTGTACTAAAAGATGAGTACATATAAGGTAGGCTAAGGCAAATTAGGTGTAACGATTAGTTTAAGGGTGACAATGCTCTTCATTAACAGTCTGGCTTAACTAGAAAATTACAAGAACCTTGAAAAAGGATAGGCTCGGAGGGTTGTTGATGACATTAAATAACGTCTATTTTATAGCATCATTTATCCCATGTAATTAACCTATTTTGTATAATTGTTGCAAAGAATTGTTACATAATTGTTTATATTTGAGAATTGCAGTAATTACGGAGTACTTAGTGAATATTAGCAAAGGGCGCGCATTCTGGAGCTTAAATGAAGATATTTTGAAGATTACTATTCTACACCCAATACGCCGTATTCCTTCATGGAAGATATGAACGTATCCGTGCCTGCACTCACAGACAAAGGAAACAAGTCCAATACGTCGTTATCCAGGAAAGGTGTCACGCTATTCAAGCTTATAGGATTAAAATTATTAGGAAGATATCCAAAACGTAGGGCCTACTCCAAAGAAAACTCTTATACGCCGTGATCCACTACCTTGGTTCGCCGTTTTGCAACCGAACTCCAGACCCTATAAATACAAAACTCAAAAATGAGTTTTAAGTGTGCTAAATCATATTCTCGATACCTAAACCACAAAAGTCGATTTTCAAAGGAGAAAAAGATTAGAAGAGGTCTTGCAAAGCATTTCAATCCGTACTAGACAAAATGGAAGCTTCTACACCAGATACAACCTTCCCCACAAAAAGACAAAAAAGGGAGCAGAGTCTAGGCGGCGGCCCACTTATAGGCCTGGCGGCCCCCTTATATATAAGGGGACACCTGACGCCCCAGAGAGACGTTGGATTCCCCTTCCTATAATATGCTCATTCCAAGCCAGAACATATCATTCCTCCTTTGCACGAAAGTTTTCAGTCTTTTCTTTCTCTCTAAATACCTTCTTTCTCTCACTAAACTCTTGATCACTAACATACTTAGATCTTGTTTCAAGTGATCTAACTATCTTCTTCTCATTCTCTTCCCTCATCATTCAAGTGCAAAGAGAGAACACTCGTATTCGTCAAAAACAAAGTGTTAAAGTAGTGTCTATCCTCCTTTCTTCTAAGTACCAAAACTCTATTGTATTTATCTTGTGTATTTGTGTGATTCGAATATTGTGTAGATCCGATAGTGTAGATCTTGTGAGTGTGTATATCTTGTGAAGTGGTAGATTGGTTCTAGCTAAGATTAGGACTCGACATTTAGCTTAGTGTCAGAAAATAACGTAAGCGACGTGTAAACGGTTTTCTCCGCCTAAAAGGAGCTTGTTAACATAGTGAAATGTCGACTTGGATAATCGGGGAGTGGAGTAGGGCGAAGAGGTGCTTCATAGCCGAACCACTATAAAATCTTAGTGTCTTGGTTTGGTTGTTTCTTTCCTTATCTCTTTACATTATTATTGTTGTTATCCTGCTTTAGTTTAGATAGTTATTGCTTGTTCATATTGTGATTTGAGCAACATTATAACTCGAATCTATACATTTTTGAAACTAAAGTTTTAAAACGCAAAACAAACGTGTAAACTATTTAACCCCCCCCCTTCTAGTTTCCATAATTGGTATCAGGAGCAAGGTCACTCAAGATTTTTAAAATATACTATATTTTAAAGCTTGGATCGATCTATGGATTCCGACAAAATTATCTAGAAGGGCAATCTATGCAATGACCACCACTCTTTGGGAAAGCGATAGTTTTATTATTGGAAAAATAGATCTCGAGATCATATGTTGAATCAATGATCTAGATTCTTTGGATGTTATACCAATGGTGATTTTCAAACTACATCCCATAGCTCCTCAATGAGTTGTGAGCTTCTATGATTTTTGGATAAAAATAATAGTGAGTGTAACCATTTTATAAAAATTCAACATCACAAAGTGTCCAGAATTTGACCTGATTCGACCTTCAAAAAGTTTAGCTTGAGCAGACCCATTTAAACACTTAGGAAAATTCTACAAAAATTCTAGAAAATCATAAACATCATGAACTTGCTACAGTAGCAAGCCCATTAATTAAAAAGACGTTTTGATATGGTTTTTGACCTCACAAACACAACTCAGAATCTGCCCCGAAAACTCAGTTTTGACAACGAATCTTGTTTGATTAATTTGACTAACTTCCACTCACTTTTAATTCATGAAACCACTTGGGTTGGAAAGTAGACTCTCTGTAGTTAATTTTAGGCTCAAGAAAATCAATAAAAGCTATCCGTATGACCGAGATATGGCTCTCGCAAGATGACCTAAAATTCTGCCCAGATTTCTATTCCGAATTTAGCATAATTAACCCTAATTAACTTACCCAAAACCCTAATTATTAACCCTAAAACGATTTTTGATGATCAAAACCTCTTAATTACAGATTATTTACAATAACCTAATCCATCCTTAATGATTGTTACGTTAAATAAAATCAATTGAATTGAAAAAGGATTTAGAAAACATTACCTTAACTCTTGAAAATCAAAACCCTAAAAATTTTTGGGTTTCCCTTTGTTCTTTGTGTTGTTCGACCGGCCAAGGAGAGAGGAGAGGAGAAAAAAGTGATTTTTGATTAAGTTATGATTTGTATTTATAGGCTTAAGAAAAGATAATTACAAAAAATAAGTTGTAATCAAATTGGGATTCTTTCCTTTTTTTTCCTTGTTCGGCCGATCCACACAACCACCCTTTTAATTATATTTTTTTTCTTTTATTTATTTATTATACATTTACTTTAATTATAAGTAAAAACCTTTAATTATTTAGCTAAACCTTGAACTTTCTAACTAGTTTTCAAACTAACCTTCGATTCTAACTATTTTTAAAAATGGAAAGTACTCTACAATCTATAAAATACTAAACTAATATATACAATATGAATTACATATACATAGTACGTACACAGAATATTACGTACACGACATTTGAAACTACGCAAAGCTTTCAAATGATTTTATTTCCACAAGTATGATGATTCATCACTCATGTACTTCCATCTCATACACATATAAAACACATAATGACACACATAAATTGAATTATACAGGCTTTAACTAACCTGCTAAAATCTTATTTGTCACACATGCCATGGGAAATGTGTTCTCTATTTCCTCATCCTAACCAATTGCATCAAATGCAAGGGATGTTTAGCACTAACAACTTTGGACCCATGAGATATTAGGGACCAAATGTTTGAGTCATTGTACTATATAAATAGATATGCATTGGAGTCGACTTGGAACTTGACGAATGGATTAGGGATAGCGGATGCTCTAAACATATGATGGGTAACCAAAAGCTCTTCTCTACTTATAAGGCATACAATGGAGGTAACGTTATTTTTTGTAGTAATCTTCGCGATAACATCATTGGCAAAGGTATGATTTCTAATGACTCTCAAAATAGATAATGTAGAACATGTTGATAACTTAGGATTTAACTTGCTAAGTATAGGACAAATATGTGATAATAAGTGTAGAGTAACTTTCTCTGAACATGATAGTGAGGGGGGGGTGAAATCACTAGGATGTAAAGTCATAGGTAAAGGTATTAGGAAGAAAGGCTTATATGTGATGAAATTAGGAAATAAGCCAAAGGATCAAATTTGTCCAGCAACGATTGATGAAACTTTCACATTGTAGCATAGGAGATTAGGTTAAACAAACATGTGTCTCATTCAATCATTGGCTTCTAAGGAATTAGTTAGAAACCTACCTAAGCTTAAAGGTTTTATCAAACATTTTTTGTGATGGTCTTTAGTTTCTAACTAATCCTTAGAAGCTTAAACGATTAAGAGACACATGTTTGTGTAAACCTAATCTCCTATGCCATCATGTGGAAATTTTCATCTACGTTGCTGGACAAATTTTTGATCTTTGCTATTTCCAATTTCATCACATATAAGCCTTTCTTCCTAATACCTTTACCTATGACTTTACCGTCCTTAGTGATTTCACTATCATGTTCAGAGAAAGTTACTCTACACTTATTATCACATATTTGTCCTATACTTAGCAAGTTAAATCCTAAGTTATCAACATGTTCTACATTATCTATTTTGAGAGTCATTAGAAATCATACCTTTGCCAAAGATGTTTCTAAGGAATTAGTTAGAAACCTACCTAAGCTTAAGTTTGATCAACATTTTTGTGATGCTTGCAAAATGGGAAAACAAGCTCACGCTAGTCACAAAGCTAAGAATATAGTCTCAACGACTAGATGCTTAGAACTTCTCCATATGGATCTCTTCGGTCCATCCGCCGTACGGAGTTACGGAGGAAACCGTTACACCCTAGTCATAGTAGATGACTACTCTAGGTATACTTGGACTAGATTCCTTAAGAATAAAACTGAAGCTTTTGATCAATTCAAAATATTTAGTAGGAAAATCCAAAACCAATTAGGTTGTTCAATAGTGTCAATAAGAACCGACCACGGTAGAGAATTTGATAATGAGGTGCAATTTGGAGAGTTTTGTAATGCCAACGGTATTACACATAACTTCTCGGCTCCACGCACTCCTCAATCAAATGGCGTGGTCGAAAAGAAAAATAGGACACTTCAAGAAATGAGTAGGACTATGTTAAACGAGCAATCGTTACCACAAAAGTTTTGGTGTAACGTCGTAGATACTTCATATACATTCTCAACCGAATTCTCATTAGATCCATTCTCGGAAAACACCTTACGAACTCTTAAGAGGTAGGAAACCTACGTTAGATTATTTTAGAGTGTTTGGAAGCAAGTGCTTCATTTTGAACACCAAAAACTACCTTACCAAGTTTGACCCAAAGTCATACGAAGGTGTCTTTTTAGGTTATTCTCAAAATAGTAAAGCCTACATCATACTAAAGAAACACACTAGGAAAGTTGAAGAATCACTTAATGTGACATTCAACAAAACTCCTATACCCTCTAAGACATCACCCTTGGTGGATGATGACTTAGATGAAGAAGAAGCAATTAAGGTCACCGAAAAGAAAAACCTAGAAAGTGACATTGTGGATGAAACTTTAGAGATTGACGAAATCGTCAATATTAAGGAATCTAGGAACCATCCATTAGAAAATGTTATAGGAAACCTTAACCAAAGAACCCTTAGGTCACAAGCCCAAAACCAAAGTAACTTCTTTTGTTTTATATCAACTATAGAACCTAAGAATGTGAATGAAGCATTAGGAGATAAAAGTTGGATAGTCGCCATGCAAGAAGAATTAAATCAATTCATTGCTAACGACGTTTGGGAGTTAGTTCCACAACCTAGGAATATGACAATCATAGGAACTAAGTGGGTATTTAGAAATAAGTTAGACGAGAACGGTGTTGTTTCTCGAAATAAGGCTAGGTTAGTTGCTCAAGGCTATAATCAACAAGAGGGCATCGATTATGATGAAACTTATGCTCCAGTTGCTAGACTTGAGTCTATTAGGATATTATTAGCCTATGCTTGTGCCTTAGATTTTAAACTATTCCAAATGGATGTAAAAAGTGCATTCCTGAATGGTTTTATCAATGAGGAGGTATATGTGGCTCAACCTCCGGGATTCATTGATTTCGAGAAACTAGATCATGTTTATAAACTAAAGAAAGCTTTATATGGTCTTAAACAAGCACCCAAAGCTTGGTATGATAGACTAAAAGCTTTCCTTATTAAACATGAATATAAAATAGGAATGGTAGATAACACTCTTTTTACTAAGAAGAAAAGTCCAAATCTTATCATTGTTTAAATATATGTCGATGACATTATATTCGGTTTGACTTGTCAAGACATGTGTGATGAATTTGCCAAAATCATGCATGACGAGTTCGAGATGAGCATGATGGGTGAACTTAACTTCTTCCTTGGATTACAAATAAAACAAATGGAAGATGATATCTTCTTTAATCAATCTAAGTATATTAAAGAAATGCTTAAGAAATTTGGTCTAGAAGATTCTAAACCAATGAAAACCCCCATGTCCTTCGATACTAAACTCATGAAAGACGAAGAGTGTGAGTCGATAGATAGTACCAAGTATCGAGGCATGATAGGTAGTTTATTATACCTAACAGAAAGTAGGCCCGATATCATGTTTAGTGTCTGCCTTTGTGCCCGCTTCCAAGAGGCTCCCAAAACCTCTCACCTTGAAGCGGTTAAGCGTATCTTTTGATATAGTAAAGGCACTACGCACTTAGGATTATGGTATCCTAAGGGGACCGGCATAGAAACCGTAATATATGCCGACTCTTATCATGCGAGAGATTATGTGGACCGAAAGAGCACTAGCGGTATTTGTACGTTCGTGGGATGTTGTTTTACATCTTGGTTCTCAAAGAAACAAACTACTCTTGCTATATCCACTACCGAAGCCGAATACGTAAGCTCCGGAAAGGCATGTCAACAAGCACTATAGATGAAACAAGCTCTCATCGACTACGATGTACGACTAGACGACGTTCCCATCATGTGTGATAACAAAGGCACGATTGACCTTAGCAAAAACCCAGCGCAACATTCTCGTACCAAACACATCAAAATACGTCACCACTTTCTTTGTGATAATGTCCAGAAAGGACATATCTCAATCGAAAAAGTGCTGTTCATCGACAATATTGCCGACATTCTCACTAAACCCCTTAAACGTGAATCGTTTAACTATTTACGTCTTGGTTTAGGAATGATGGAACACATTCCATAAATCATATTAGTCTGTTTCTCCTTCTTCTGTTTCAATTCTAGTCCGTGTTTCATTCTGTGTCGTGACAACTTAAATACTTCATCCGAAGTACTTTAAGAATCTTTAATTCGTGAAATGCAAATTAAAATGTCACTCCTCTTTGTAAAATTTTCATCAAAAATTGAATCCAAAACACCTCGCTGAGCGCGGCCCCCATACCACAGGCGGCCCTCCAATATATTTGGGACCGCCAGGTGTTATGGGACCGCCATCAGTAGACTCCCATATTTTACACTTAACTAAATTTTTCTCAATTCACAAAAACAAACACTCCTCTTCGTGCTGCCATTGACAAACACGACTCAAAACCACTCAAAAACTCAAAATCACCTATTAAAACACAAATTGAAGATAAAATCAACACCTACAATCATTCACAACATCTTAAAGATCATCAATTGTAAGTCATTTCATCTATTTTCTTTCAATTTGAGTCTAGGGTTCATGATGAACACCAAACATTGAAATTAGGGATTTTTGATTTTTCTTTCAATTTTGTACAATTAAAACTACTAGGATACAATGTATAACTAATATGTTACTCGTAGACATAGGATTTGCATACATTAGTGAGTTTGTCAAAAAATTGATTTTGAACCAAAACCCCAATTTTGTTTTCAAATCACTCACGTTAGGAACAAAATAAAATTGTGGTTATGCATTGTCAATACAACTTAAAAATGTTTTTAAACACATGCATAATGATCTCATGAACAAATTCCGAGATACATAATTCATATGTATTTTTCGACTTGTTTGGATGAGAAAAATGAAATTAAGGAGCGTTTGGGTTAACTCTTAGGATTTTATATTTAGGTCAAGTTAATCGCTACTCCACATTTGTCAAAATTAAGCACACACTAGAAACAATATCAATATAACTTACCTATTCAAGAAATCAAATTAATTTTGTTTGTTACATTTTAGGTAACAAAGCCTGAATAAAACTTGACTAGACCATTCAAATGCCCAAAAATACAATCCACACAGATCAAACAAATTTTAAACCAACACTACAAAACATCATTGCAAACCTTGAGAAACAATACTTTCATGAGGGTAGGGTCGTTAGTCAAAATTTTGATCATATCCGTGCCAAGTTTGAGTCAATTGGCTTTAATTGTTTGTTAAACATTAACGAACAAATTATCCCTCGCTTCGTCCTCGAACTCTATAGTCAACTCTCCTTTAACTATAACTCCGAGGGTCATTTGATGTCATCTAACTTTTTAGATTAAAAACAGTCATTTTATCTCAAAAACAGAACACAACAATAACTCACAAGCAAAAAACACACAACACCACTAAAAACACACAAACATGCAAGAACCAAAAGACAAAACAAACCAAACAAAGCAAAATAAATATCACACATAAAAAAAAAACAACACAAATAACAACAAACACACATCAAAAAAGACAAAAGAACAACTTCCAAAAATTCAAAAAAACAAAGCAACCACAACCAATCAAAATCAACACACACAAACACCCAACACAAGAACAAACCACAAGACACAAAAATAAAAAAAACCAAAAAACAACACCAAAACACCACCTTCATAACAACAAAACACCGCAACTCCAAACAAATAAAACAAAATACAATAAAACCAAACAGAAGATAAGACAACACAAACAACACAAAAAACTCAAAACACAACAAACCACAGAAAAAACAAACCACAACACATAACCCACAAACCCAAAAAACCACACACACAAACAACACACAAAACACAAGAAAAAACACACAAAAACACAAAGCACTAAAAAAAACATTCTCATATGACACCCCTAACGATACAACCATAACCACAAAAAAAAAACAACAAACACACATCCAAACCATTATCCAACCACTCACAGGGGGACAAACCCAACAATCACATCACAACCACAGAATAAGAAACACAATCAAATCAAACACATTAACAAAAAACAAACAAATCACAAAAACCAAAAAAAACACACCAACCTCAACACACAAATACACACACAAACAAAAATCCAAACCATAAATCCAACACAAAACAAAAAAAACAAACACAACACACACTCAACAAAAAACAAAAAACACAACACCTCACACCTCACAAGAAAACGCAAACACAAACATATGAACAAACAAACCCACCTCAAACGAAACAACACAGCCAAAAAAACCAACTAAAACAAAAAAAACGACCAAAAAACAAAACAAAAATAAACACAACAAAACCAACTAATCCTCTCACAAAAAACACATACAAAAACACGATCAAAAAACCACCTAAAGAAACCAAAACACACATTCAAACATAACCAAAAACACCAACAAGCAACACTCACACAAAACAACTACACAACAAACTTCCAACAACACAACCCAACAACAAAAATACAAAAACTAAAAAAAAACATACTCACAAACAACTCAAACAAAAAAACTAAACCACACCCACCCAACAAAACACTACCTCACAAAAAAAAACAACACACATCACCAAAACACAACAAAACCCAAACAACACAAACATAAACCGAAAAAACAAGAACACCAAAAAAACAAAAATCCACAAAACAACCACATAACATCACACAAACAACCCACCACCACTCAAAAAACACACACCAACAACAACACACAAAACAGCAAAAAAACCAACAAAAACACATCACACAAAAAAATCAAACAAAAAACACACCACCAACACACAAAACAACAAAAACAAACAACACAAAAACAACCCAACATTACGACAAGACAAATCCCAAACAAACCAAAACACAATCACTCAAACAAAAAAAAAAAAACCAAAAAACACAACAACACATCTCACAAAACTCAACAAAACACAATCAAATCCACACACAACAACCAACACCACAAACAAAAAGACAACCAAAACAACAAACTCAACACACACAAAACACATCAAATACACAAACACACAAAACACAAAAACACACCAAAAAAAACAAACCAACCAACACAAAATAAAACCACCAAAAAAAAAAAGCACACACCAGACCAAACGAACACGTTAACTCAACAAATTAAAACACAACACAACAAAAAACAAAACAAAACAAAAAAACCACAACCAAAAACAACACCAACAAATACACAAATCTCAACAAACCACAAAACAAACAAACAACACCACACGACACAACACCAACAACAAAAAACAAAATTCAACCAACCATCAAAACACAACAATCCACAACACACAAACAAACCACCAGAACCAACACAAAACAAACACAAACAAACACAACAAAAAAAAACACACACAAAATAATACACACAAAAAATACTCAAAACACCAACCACACAAACATACACCGAAACACATCATCAAACCACATAAACACAAAAATCACAAAACAAACAAACCAAACAAAAAAACAATCTCAACCACAAAACACACACTCCAACGATCAAAATAATAAGAACATCAAAACACAACACAAACAAAAAACGAAACTCAACAACCAAGAATCAAACCACACATAACACAACCAAAAACCAACAAAAAAAAAAAAAAACCCACCCAAGCAAACAAAAATCAAAAAAAAACCAACCACTCAAACAAAAGCAAAAACCAAAAACCACAAAACAACACAAAAAAAAAACAAACTCTACAAAACAAAGACAAAAAACAACAACACAAATCAAAACACCAAAAACATCAAACACTAAAACCAAAAAACTCAAACCAACACAAATCACCTCGAAAAACACAAACAACCACAATCAAAAAACAGCCACAAACAACCCAACCACACACAAAAAATCAGAAACTCAAAACAAAAATCACAAACAACAAAAAAAACAAAAACAACAGCGAAAACACCCATCTTACAAACAACACAACACACACACAACACACAAAAAACTTGTCAACAATCAAAACAAAATAATGCAAAACACAAGTCAACAACACCCAGCACAACAACATCCCAAACACAACAACATAACCAACCAAAAAACAAAAAAAAACAAACAAAACACCAAACACTAACAAAGACCACCACCACTCAACCATCAAACACTCACACAACCACATAGAAACAAACACCAAATCCTCGAAAACAACACCAACCAAAAACACAAACTCTCACCCAAACGACCACAAACACAAAACATAAAAAAAACGATCACAAACAACAACAAACACAACAATCAAAAAACACACAAACAAAACAACCTACACCATACACAAAACAGCAACAACAAAACACGAACAAACCCGAGAAATCAAACAAAAAAAAACAAAAACAAACAAACCAAAGGACACCATAAAATCACCAACCACACTCACAAATCACACAAACACCACAATTAAACTAAAACAAACAACAAACACAACGACACACAACTACATACAAAACAATCTCACAAACACACATCACAAAAAAAAAACCCAAAAAACAAAATACAAATAAAATCACAAAACAAAAAAAAACAAACAAACAAACAAATCAAAACACTCCAAACCATAACACAAACACAAAAAAAACCAAATTGAAACATCACCATAAAAAAAACAACCAACAAAACACATCAAACATAAACAACTCAAAACAGAAAACCAAACAACCAAAAAACAACTCAACCAATAAAAAAAAAAAAAAAACACAAAACACACAAAACAACCAAAAAACAAACAAAACTGGAACATCAAAATCAAAAACTACAACACAAACACTGCAAACTCAAACACAAATGAAATCAAACCACCAACAAAAAACAACAACACAATAAGACAGCAGACCCAAAGCACTACCCCACGCACACCACAAAACCACAACCAAAAACAAACAACACACACACACAACAACACAAAGACAAAAACAAAACACACAAAAAACAAACAAGCAATCACACAAACAAACCCCAAACACACAACCCACACAACACAACAACAAAAAAACAAATAACAAAAAAACAACACACTTCATACATATAAAACATCTCAAACAACAAAACAAAAAAACACACCTCAGACACACAAAAAATAAACCACAATCTCGACCACAATACCCCACAGAAAAAACAAAAAACAAATAAAAACACCCAAACAATACACCAAAACAACCCACAAAAACAACTCATACATAACCACAAACACAATAAAAAACAAACAAAACACAAAAAATCCGAACAAGAATACCACACACAACACAAAAAAACAACAAAACACACAAAGCAAACAACAAAAACCGAATCAACAAAAAAAAACACCACACAACCACACCACTGCACATCTCAACAACGACAAAAAAACACACAACCACAAACAAACAAAACAGCAACACCATAGCAAAAAAACACTCAATAAATACCACCACACCACACAAACTCAACCAAATCCCAAAACATTCACAGAACATACATAAACAAAAAACTGAAAAAAACCAAAACAAAAACAACAACCACAGCACCAAATACAAACACACAAACCAGACACAAACACAACACAAAAACAACAGCCACAAACAAACACACACACATCACACATTAACAACAAACAAAAAAAACCACAAACATAACATCAAACAAACGAGCAAAATCTCATAACAACAACAACACACACAAACACATCAACAAACCTTCACCAAAACACAGTAAAACTCAAAATGAAACAAACTCACACAACCAAATAAACACAAAAAAACCAAACAAATCACCAACCAAACACAAACACAACAGGTAACATCAACACTACACTAACTCACACAAAATAAAAAAACAAACAAAACAAACAAAATAAACCAAAAAAACACACAAACACAACAACCCAAAACCCAACCACAAAACACACACACACAACCTCAAAACAAAAACACACAAAAACCATAAACAAAACACACCACACAACAGCCCACACTCACAGAACAAAATCACAACAAAACGCCAGAACCACAAACAATCAACCCAAAACAACAAACTAAACAATCAGAAAATTCACCGACACAACAAAACACTCAAGAAACAAAAAAACAAATCTACACCAACCACACACCACACGAACTCAAAACCATAAATCTCAACCACAACACCTAAACAAACACCATTAACTTCACAAACAAAACTCACACAAATACCAAACCAAAACAAAAACCACATCAAAAAACAAAACAACAACCAAACTAAAAAACACCAAAAACTAATCTACAACACAGAAATACACAACAAAAAAACCTCAAACAAAAAACATTCACACCAAAAATCATACAACAAAAAAAACAATCAAAAACAACATAAACACAAAACAATTGCAAAAAATCACTCCAATAACCAAACAACCACTCACAACACACAAACCAAACACCACAAAACACAAACAAAACGACATCACTCCGAAAACACCACCACAAAACAAACAAAAACATAACACACCAAACACGCGCAAAAACACGAATCAAAACAAAAAACACAAACCACTACAAAACAAAAACAACAAACTCACCTTCAACCACAAACAAAAAACAAAGAACCAAAACAGAAAACAACAACAAACCAAAAAAACACAAACATCAAAGCACCAAAACCAACACCAAAAACAAGACTTAACAAACAAACACCTCAACGAACCAAAAACTACAACCAATAACACAAAACACACGAAATCAACACAACCAAAAACCCACTAACCCACCCAAAAAACACCAAAAACATACAACACACAAAAACACCACAACACAAACACACAGGACACAAAGCAATACACACTCACACACAAAAGAACCAATACAAGAAACAAAAAACACTCAAAAAATCAACATGTCAACCAATCACACAATAAATACACAAAACAACACAACGAAACAACGAACACTAGAAAACAACATCACAAAGCACAAAACACCTCATCAAAACACACACAACACACAAAACAACGTCAAAAACACAAAAACACACCAAAAACACACAAACCAACAAAACACACAACACAAAACCCACACTCACACCCACAACTCACACAAAATCAAACCAAAACCTCATCCAAAAACACACACACACTGGCACACTCAACAAACAACAGCAACCAAACCAATCACCATACAACATAACTCACATAAACATCAAACTCACACAGCAAACCACAAAACACTCCACACAAAAAAGCATATAACAACCAAAACTCAACATACAAATCACACCAACAACCACACCAAAAATAAACACTCAGCACAAAACCAAAACAAAACAACAAACACAGAAACCAAAAAAACAAAACCTAAAACAAACATCCACATAAAAAACCACCTCCCAAACCACAAACTCACACCAACACACACAAAACCCCACCAAACACACACAAATAATCACAACACAAAAGACGACAAACAAAAACACAACATCAACCAACAACTCACAAACATACCAACAACCACTAAAATCCACCAAACTCAACAACTCCAAAAAAACACAAACAAAACCAAAAAACACACAAATACAACCACAACAAAACAACAAACAATCTCACAAACACAAGCAACAAACACAATAAACCACACACAAACAAATAAAAAAAAACCAAACAGAAAAAACCAAACAAACCAATAAAAACTAATAACAAACCACAAAAACAAAACCCAACATAACAACAAAACAACACAACTATCCACAGAAGAACATCACCATACAAACAATCAAAAAATCAACAACACAACCCAACAAACACAAACAAACACATAAATCAAACCACTCAATACACAACAAAAAACACAACAAAAACAACACACCATCAATCACACCACATCACAAAAAGAAAAAAAAAACACAAACATCCATTCTCAAACACAACACACAACACCACAAAAATACAAACAAAATCCTCACAACAACTCCCAACCTACAACAAAACACAATCAAAATCAAATTCACATACTCACACACAAGCCAAAAAATCTCACTCAAAAAACAAACAACCACACAAAAACACTCCACACAAAACCAAAAACCACATCACAACAGCGAAACCAACCAATACTTACCACCACACACCACTCACACACACAAAAACAATCACAAAACAAACCAACACTAACACCACTCCAAAAAAACAACAAACCACACAGACACAACAAAACAAACACAAACAAAACCAAACACACCAACACTCAAAAAAATAACCACAAACAACCACCAAACAACAAACAACAAAAAACAACATCAAACCACAAACAAACAACATCACACAACAAAAGACAACAACAACACAACTCCCCAAGAAACAACAATCAAACAACACACAAAAACCACACGCACAAAACAAACAAAACCACCGAGACAACACCAAAAAAACCCACAAATAAAAAAAAACCAAAACAAGTATAAACAGACACACATCACACACACAAAAACAACACAACGACTCAACACAAACATCAACCAAAACCAACAACAATCACAACAAAAAAAAATCACAACAAAACAACACAACACAAAAAAACACAATAAGCACACAATCACCCACCACAAACCAAGATAAAAGCACTCTCAAAACCAAAAGAACACACACCACACACACCATACACAAACACCAATCAAAACGAAACACTCACCCAAACCAACACATCAAAACAAAAAAATATTCACAAACAAGAATCAACCAAATAAGACTCACATCAAAAAAAACACTCACACAACATTCACCCAACACAAAAACCACGCTAACACAACAACACAGTTATAACCATATAAACCAAACACAAAAACACCAACCACACACAGCTAAAACATACAAACACAAAACAATAATCAAAAACAACAAACAAAAACCCAAAGAAAACACCCAAACAACATAACAAAAAACACCACAAACAACAACCAAACAAACACACAAACACACAAAACAACAAAAAGACCACCAACACAAACAAAACAAACAGCACAACACATTCAAACACCAACCCCAATCACACCAAACACATAAAAAAACAATCACTTCTCAAAAAATAACTACAAACATTAACCTAAAAAAAAATCACACTCAACAACAAACAAACAAAAAACAAACCATAAACAGCATACACACACACAAACAAAATCACAAAAAAAAATCCAAAAATCAACACAACACCAAAAAACACCACAACAAAAGCTCATAAAAAACAAAAATCAAACCAACAACAACAACACAAAAAAACCATCAAAACAAAAACCAAAAACAACCCACAACTCAATAAAACAAAGCAAAAAACAAAGCAACTCAAAAACACGAAAGACAAACCCCAACAAAGCTAAGCAACCACAATAAACACAACAACAAAAAAACCCAACGAAAAAAAAAAACCACACAACAAAAACACTCAAAAAACAACAAAGACAACCTCAACCAACAACACAAGCCAAAACCATCCAAAACAACATACAAAAAACAAATCACCAATCACACAAAACAACAAAAGAACACACAACACACAACAACACACAAACACACAAAAACTACAACGAAATAAACATGACAACCAAAAAAAAACACATCAAAAACAAAAACAACAAAACACCCCAACACCAAACTCAACAATACAACACAAATAAACAAAACCACAACTAAACACAAAAACACCACAAAAACACCACAAAACCCAAAACACACCACCACAAAAACACACCACATCTTCAAACATACAAAAACAAAACAATACAAAGAACCAAAAAGCACACACAAGAAATCACCAAAAACAGACAAAATCAACAAAAAACATAAACAACTAGCAAACTCACAAAAAAACAACACCCACAATTACAAGACCAAAAACCACCACACAAAAACCACCACAAAAAACAAGACACAAATCACAACTCAAAAGCAATCACAATACGAAACAACCCAAGACAACAAAAACACAACCAGCACACAACCACACTCAAAAAAAACCAACAAAAACCAAAACACCAACAACACAAAACACAACAACACAACCACAAAACAAAAAACATACAAATCTCAACCACAACAACTAACTACAACACACAACCAAAAAAACTCAAACACACACCAACAACACACACACACACAACAACACAAAATAAACAACCCAAAACACACCAACCAAAACACACAATACTCAAACAACACAAAACATCTCAACACCCAACGGAAACAAAAAAACAAAACTCACCAACAACAAAAACTCACACACTCTCACTCATCAAACACAGACACAATCAAAACCACTCAGACAAAATCAAACAAAAACATAACAACAACCAAACAAAAAAAACAAACACCAAAACAAAACCACAAAAACATACAAAACAACAAACACATACACAACAAACAAAACAAAACTCTAACAACATACACAAGCAAAAAAACACAACTCAAACCCAACACTCACAAAAAAACAAAAAAAACACAAAAAAAAAAAAACTACCAATCAAAAACCACTCAAAACACATACAACCAAAACAAAAAAACAACTCAAATCACACATACAAAAAACAACAACATCATCACAAACCACACTCACTCACAAAAACCACAAACACAGCACTACCAAAACACCATCAAACATACAAACGAAAAAAAAAAAAAAAAAAACAACACAACACCAAACATATACCAAACAACCCAAAACACAAACAAACAAACACAAATCACAACAAAAACAAAAAAACACACAAACACAACACACAGCCACCACACACATCAACACCAAAATCTCAAACAACGAAACAAAACAAAATCAACACAGCACATCTCCCCACCTCAAGAAATCAATCAAAAACAACAACAACACAAATCATCAACCACACAACCAAAACCACACCCAATACACAACCACACACAAGCAACTCACACATCAAACAAACAAACACACACACCAAAAAATAACAAACACAAAAAACATATCTCACCAACAAAAACAAAACAACACCTAACACACAACCACAAAAACAACCAAACACAAAACACAAAACACAAACCAAAAAAAACACACAAAAACAAGACACAAAACACGACCAACACCCAAAACAAAAAATCACAAAACCACAAAGAAAAAAACAACATCCATCAAAAACAAAAATAAAAACAAACACAACAATCAAACATCTCACACCAACACTCAAAAACAACACAAAAACAATACAAAAAACCAGATCAAATACATCAACAAAACACCAAACAAACAACACTAAAAACAAAAATCAAAACACAAACAATCTCACCTCAACAAAAGAACCACACTACAAACAACAAACAAACATCAAAAACCAGCACAAAAAAAAATCCACAAAAAAACCAACAAAGATCATCACATCCACAAACCTCACCAAAGCACATACAAACAGCCATAAAAAACCACCAACAAAACAAAAACAACCAACAAAATACCAACACCACACACAACAAACAATCAACCAAAAAAACACACAAAAAAAAAAACCACCACACAACCAACCAACAACACAACACACACGAAACCACAACAAACAGAACAACAAACGAACTCAAAAAAACACGACACACAAAAAAAAAAAAACACACCACACAACAATAACCATAAACACCCTAGCACAAAAAAATACAACAACAACAAAAAAAAAAAAAAACCAATCAAGAACACAAAAAAAACCAAAACATCAATACACACCATCAAACAAAAAAATCAACAAGCCAAACAAATCACTCAAAAAAATACACACAAAAACATCAAAAATCATCATCTCATCTCAAAACAAAAAACAAAACAACAAAACCAAAACAAACCAAAACAAAAAACGGCTCAAACAACACAACCACTCAACCAAAAACACACACATCTCAAGAAAACCACCAACAAACACAAAAAAAACCCCACACACAAAACCGAAAACCCAACACAAGAAAAAATCTCAACAACACCACACAAAAAACAACAACCCAACACCAACAAAAAAAGTTAAACCAACCTCAACTCACCTCAAACACCAAATCTCAACAAAAAAAACAACACAACTAAAAAAAAATCACACAACAAAACTCAAACAAACACAAAACAACCAACCACACCTCCAATAACAACCACACAACAAACAAAACCAACAAACCCAACCACACAACACAAACTCAGCACTCACAACAACAACCACCCACACGACACACAACAACACAACACAACAAAGAAAAAACTACCAACAACACAAGACTCAACACGCAAACACACACCATCAGACTCACAAAACCACAATACAATCATTCACAACATCTTAAAGATCATCAATTGTAAGTCATTTCATCTATTTTCTTTCAATTTGAGTCTAGGGTTCATGATGAACACCAAACATTGAAATTAGGGATTTTTGATTTTTCTTTCAATTTTGTACAATTAAAACTACTAGGATACAATGTATAACTAATATGTTACTCGTAGACATAGGATTTGCATACATTAGTGAGTTTGTCAAAAAATTGATTTTGAACCAAAACCCCAATTTTGTTTTCAAATCACTCATGTTAGGAACAAAATAAAATTGTGGTTATGCATTGTCAATACAACTTAAAAATGTTTTTAAACACATGCATAATGATCTCATGAACAAATTTTGAGATACATAATTCATATGTATTTTTCGACTTGTTTGGATGGGAAAAATGAAATTAAGGAGCGTTTGGGTTAACTCTTAGGATTTTATATTTAGGTCGAGTTAATCGCTACTCCACATTTGTCAAAATTAAGCACACACTAGAAACAATATCAATATAACTATGCATATTCAAGAAATCAAAATGTAATGTTGTTTGTTTCATTTTAGGTAACAATGCCTTGAATTACTGGACTAGACCATCAAATGACCCAAAATTACATTCCACACATATCAAACAAATTTAACCAACCACTACAAAACATCATTGCAAACCTTGAGAAACAATACTTTCATGAGGGTAGGGTCGTTAGTCAAAATTTTGATCATATCCGTGCCAAGTTTGAGTCAATTGGCTTTAATTGTTTGTTAAACATTAACGAACAAATTGTCCCTCGCTTCGTCCTCGAATTCTATAGTCAACTCTCCTTTAACTATAACTCCGAGGGTCATTTTATTCAAACTTCAACTTTTGATTATAACTCCACGGGTCATTTCGTGGTCCACTTTATGTTATACAACGAAAGTCCTTCCTCCCTACACTCTTGAAGAATTAACTCTCCTTTAACTATAACTCCGAGGGTCATTTTATTGTCAACTTTGTTATTTAAAACAAGTCATTTTATCTCACTCTCGAATAGTTTGGTCAAATTTTGAAAATTCCGTTCAAAGGCCATATGTCATACACCGACATGTGGTTACTCGACTACTTGTCACTAAGTGCTCCAAGTAGAGGTCGTTACAAAACCACTCCCCCTTCCCCACATGTTATAAAGTCTCTCATTCAAATTCCACAACAAAGTCAAGCCACTCGTACCAAAAATAAGAAAACCATTATCGTGGATGAAAATGAAATTTTAACCTGCGAAATTCAACCTCATATGAAATCATGGGTTGACATCATTCGTGAAAATGCCATTTGTCTAGGAGGTTACAAGGATCATGTCTTCACATGTCTTTTTCATATGCTTTATTTCATTGAATCTTCAACTCCATACAATTTAGCATTTTTCATTCTCAAACGAATGGAAAAGACTCGAAACAAACCTAAGGAACTTTTACCTTATGGAATGCTTTTGACTAGATTATTCAAACATATTATGTCCGTCTCTCCTAAACTAGCATTTGATCATTATCACTCACATGATCGAGCCATAAATCCCCTCGCTCCTCACTATGAGCAAAAGACGCGATCGGATCGTGGCAAGAAAAGACCTCGTGAGTCAAATGCTAGCTCCTCCTCCACCACTCTAAATCATCCATCCTCATCTCATCTGTTGGATGATCCTATTGATGAGAATGATGATGAATCATTTCACTCTAATCCTTCCTCTCCATCCTAAAACGTCTCTTACTCATCCAATGATGTCTCTAGAGTCCGTCAAAACCCTCCCCATGAAAGTAAAAATTTAAACACCTATCTCTTTGAAACTATAAATCTTCAAACCCAACAAAGAGATGCTCACCGGGAAGGGTTAAGGTCAATTGGAAAAGCTCTCAAGAACATGATGGGTGGAAAACAGAAGTGAATATGTTAGGACAACTTCTATGAAACTATTGTTATGATTATTATCATCTCTCTTGTTTAATACATTATATCTTTCTATTATTAGGACTAGGAATGGCAAATGTCATTTGCATTTGACTTGGATAATTTTCTCTATTCTATCAACTCTCTATGACTAGCAAATTTTATGAATATGACATGCGAAAAATGCCACTACTTGCTATATGATTTACATGTTAGAAAAGAACTACATATCATTGCTTGAACTAGTTGATTCTTGAAATTGGTAGATGCCGAAATCACAGAACTTAAGAAAAATGGAAAACTGGAAATTTTCTTGCTTCCAAAAAATGGCCCCCTTATATAATCGACGGCCCCCCAATATATTTAGGACCGCATGGTGATATGGGACCGCCATCAGGGGGAAAGAAAAATTTTAAGTTTACCTCTTTTTCTATATCTTGACCCTTCTACCTACACCCTCAAGCTATCATTTTCCTGTTTGGCTAAACCATATTTGACATCCTCCTCCATCCACACCATGGTTTACTATGTTATACTATCCTTTCTATTATTTAAATCATCAACTCTCATACCTCACCATCACCTTCCTCATTCTCTTCTCCTTCATCATCAATGTCTTGCTCAAACCACCATTCTAACTTCTCTAGAAAACCAAGAATGTCAGTTAGACAAGTATGGAAATGCAAAACATCCACTCTAAAATCATCACCTCCTTCCCAAAATGACTCTCCTCCTCTTCCTCCGAGAGTCTACTTGCAATCTCCTTTACCACCATCTTACAATCCTTTAAGAGATGAAATGATCAACCAACTCTACAACATTTCCACCATTCTTGATTCACACACTAATCCATCCAATGCCTACATTCATGTACCACCCTCACTACCACCACAACAAATTCATCCTTCCTCTCATGCTCAAGTTGAATTTCACTCAAGCTTTTGTCATTGTTGCAAGTTTTCTAAACACCAATTCCACTCCTTGAGAAATGAAATCAACTTTATTCACTTTCTTTTAACCCATCCCATACCTCCAACCCGTATCCTTCCAAATCATGTGTCACCAACCCCTTTTTTCCCTCTTCAATTAATCATTCTTGTATGATTAATCTCGCTAAATAATTGATCTTTCATCTTTTGATTATGGCATCTTTTACCTTTCAAGAATTCACTAGTGTAGATCTATGCCTTATTATATCTTCATAATTATCTACTTTTTATTGTAATGATTCATACAAATGTTGTATGAATTTGTCTTAGCTCGTATTAGATCTAGTTTTATTTTATGTTGTATGAATGTATTGCATTTGCTATTGTATGAGTTTCTTGTTGGTTGAATGAAACTCTACTTTTGTTGAATTAAATACAATGTGTTACTTTAAAAGATATTTATTTTGCACTTGTACTTCTAACCTTGTTTTGTAGCAAAATAATTTTTGTAAGATCGATCCCTTGGTGCCCCGGACAAGGGGGAGCATACATCAAAGGGGAGTCTTGGCATCGTCGATTTCTTTCTTCCTACAACAACTAGACGATCATCCTTTTTTGAATTCGACAAAAAGGGGGAGAAATTAAACAAAACTCATTAATAATGTGTAACTATTAATTTTATACAAAATGAGTTTATATTTTGTCATCATCAAAAATGGGGAGATTTTTAATACAAATAATGTCTAAAAACTTTATTTATATGTTTCGACCTCTCAACGTTTTGATAATAACAAAATGTAAAAACGTTTATGATAAAATTAAACGTTTACAAATTATTAATCGTAAAATTCCATTTCTAAGATTAGTGATAACTTAAGGTATGAACAAACAAAATCATTATGCATGATTAGTGATCAAGAAAATATTTCTCTTAATCCTCACTTTTAATTCTACAAAAGTATTTTCTTAAAAATACATTTACAAAATATTTTCTAATTAAAAGAAATGTTTTATTAAAAACATAAAATTTGAAATTAAAATTTTTCCCCCAAAATGGAAGTTTCCATAACAGATACAACCTTCACTACAAAAAGAAAAAACAGGAGCGGAGTCTAGGGGCGGCCCACAGATATATCTGGGACCACCGGACCGCCCCTAGATGACCGTTGGGATTTCTTGTCTAAAAATACTGCTCCGTTCCCAACAGAAAAATATTCCTCTTTGCACAAAATTTTTCAGTCTCTTCTTTCTCTCTCAAAAGCTTCTTTCTCTCACTAAAACTCTTGATCACTAACATGCTTAGATCTTGTTTCAAGTGATCTAATCTCTTCTTCTCATCTCTTCCCTCTCATTCAA
The DNA here is from genome assembly GCA_026074375.1 of Tanacetum coccineum. Classification (NCBI taxonomy): domain Eukaryota; kingdom Viridiplantae; phylum Streptophyta; class Magnoliopsida; order Asterales; family Asteraceae; genus Tanacetum; species Tanacetum coccineum. The sequence goes on from BQNB010002495.1 coordinate 107,517, forward strand.
GTGCAAGAGAAGAACACTCGTAATCTTCAAGAAACGAAGTGTTGATTATTGATCTCTCCTCTTTTCTTCTAAGTACTAAACTTCTATTGCATTTATCTTGTATATTTGTGTGATTCGGATATTGTGTAGATCCGATAGTGTAGATCTTGTGAGTGTGTATATCTTATGAAGTGATAGATTAATTCTAGCTAAGATTAGGACTCGACATTTAGCTTAGTGTCAGAAAATAACGTAAGCAACGTGTAAATGATTTTCTCCGCCTAAAGGGAGCTTGTTGACATAGTGAAATCTTAAGTCGGATACTCGGGGAGTGGAGTAGGGCGAAGAGGTGCTTCATAGCCAACCCACTATAAAATCTTAGTGTCTTGGTTTGGTTGTTTCTTTTCTTTTCTCTTTACATTATTATTGTTGTTATCTAGTTTTAGTTTAATAGTTATTGCTTGTTCATATTATGGATTGGTTAAACATATAACTCGGATCTAAACATTTTTTAAAGTAAAGTTTTAAAACGTAAAGCAAATGTGTAAATTATTCAACCCCCCCTTCTAGTTTTCACAACTACTATACCATACTTCCTACAACACATTCTTCCTAATCATTTGTTTAACCCTTCTTACCCCTAACAAATGATTAAGCACTCCTTTCTACACAATCCCACTAACATTATATTCACTTCCCTAAATCATTCCATAATAACTTTTTCTAACACTTTTCTCTCTTATTGGGAAAGTGATTAACAACCAAATCAATACTTTGATTTAACACTTATCACGGTCATCTTCATACTTCTTCTTCACAAGCCTAAACCTTCATCACTTAAACATTCCCCAATCTTATCCTCATATAGGATAACTCGCATTCCCTTACACCATTGTACCTTGTGTACTTGTTGTCCCCCAACCTTCCAACATAGGCTCTTATACATCACATCAAAACATTCTCCACCATGTATCTCCTATTCATCATCTTCTTTATTTGAATTTCACACACACACACACTCTTGTATCCTAAGCCTTGATCATGCCATCTCACCAATCCAACTTACCTCATCACTCACACTCTCTCACAGTGAAATTCAAATAACACACACACACACACACACACATCATGCCAACTCACATTCAACTCATTCTTATCTTATCTTGTATTTCACACATGTTAAAATCCAATTTGAAATTCAAATTTGAAATTCTTCCCCCTCCAATAACATCTACACTTCCTCTCTAAGTTTAGAATATTCTTGGAATATTCCTTAATACCTAACCAACTTCTCAAACCTTCATTAGTTTCGAACTAGATCAATTACCTTGTAGGAATACTAAAAATGCCCTTGTCTGATAGTTCTTTTCTATCTTTTTTGATGTTAGATAAACGACCCCTAAATCTCTTTTAAACACTTCATAAACGCTTTTATTAAATGGCTAATTGAGTTGGTTGACCTTGAGTATAAGAATGATTGAAAAGTCATAGCGTGAAGTAAAATTGAGAGTTTAACAAGTGCGGGTATTTAAAACGTCAAAATCCCGAAGAAAATACTCTATGAATCTAGCGCGCTGGCCACGCTCTGATACGTGGGCAGCGCGCCACTCGTGGAGTAATTTTGCACCCTTGGTATTTTTGGCCTATAAATGCCCACCATTGGCCTTTGTATTCCTTACCTCTTGCAAACATTCTTTCCTCTCTTTTCTCTTCTCCTATCTTCTAAGTCTAACATCAAAGTGTTCTAATCTTCTCATATTATCATTCTATTAAAGTGAACACATCTTCGTAAGAGAGCCACATAAGTACCTAATCCATACTTGTATGTTTAGTCGGGAGTCTTCTTTCTCATACCCTTTTTATCAGAATCGAGTCTCTAGGGTAGGTTAGGGATTGATTCTTAAATCAACTATCTTTTAATTTGTTGTAAAGGGAAGTCTTGTATCCGAGAGATCAATCCTAGATCATTGGGGATCTAGTTAGGGTTTTGGTTATACTTCCAAGGGGAAGTTTTTAAAGATTATAGGTTAAGTCAAATCACGGGTTCTTAGGGGTGGATTCCAAGGGCAAAATATCGTAGGTAGTAACTCTTCTTTGTAAGCGCCGATCTTTGTGCATATCGGTGGATTTAAATTGTAATACGATTTATAGTCCACCATAAGGATTATACTAGGAATAGTATAGGTGTTATGGATTCGCAACTAGACGTACAGAAGGACTAAATCCCCCTTCCCAAACTAGTATATATTGTGGTCTCTCTCTGTCTATCTTTATCTACTTATTGTTTCTTTGCTAAGTAGATCATCACACCACTCGGTTCCTTCGAGACTTGAAGTTTTGCAAACATTGAAGAAGTCAAGAAAACCATATTTACCCCCCCCCCCTCTACTGTTCTACAATGTTATTCACATAAGTATCCGAGGTCTCCATCTTCATTACAAAAAAGAGTCTTCCCTAACTTTTGGAGTAATAAAAAAGGATCTTACTTGTTATTAGAATAATTCTAAAATAGGTAGTACACATACATCAAATAGTTTGATTGCAAAAGCCTTATGACCGGATTATTTACCAATTTAGTCAGCCTAATCAATTAACTAATTAATATTATGATAAAATCAAGATCTTGGCTTATCATCCATGACAAGTGTGCATATAATTATAATGGATTAAAAAAGACTACAATTAACACATTAATAAGCCAAAAAACAAAGATTTGTAACTTGAAAAAATCCTTCCTTTTAAACACGTAAATTACTGACCTAAGGTTTTCTAAAATTTATTTTTACACACTCTTAGGGGTTTATTAATTTGTAAAAAACGCCTGAAGGGCATGTAAAAATCGATTTCAAGAAAATACAAAAAACAATTTTTCTATGTCAAATTTTTTTATGCGGTGTAACCCATAACATATAATGATGACTCGTGATGCCACTATTAGAATTTAATAATCGTATAACCTTTATACTACGAGTACACAGTGGATTGTGTCCTTTAGGGATCTTGTTTGATGTTATGAATTAACACAAATAAGAAAATAAAATTACTAACCTCGTATCACTTGAATTACTAAGACATGTGATATTGATCATCATCTTTGTTCTTGAACGAAACCCTTAGTGATTAAAGTAAATCACTTCTAAGGTTGCATACACTACATGTTATAGTATAACATTGAATGTTAGTTCACGTATCACAAATAAAACAAGAAACAAACACGGTTTTGCTTTCTTGGTTGTGATCGTCGAAACCCTAAGGTTTTAGGGGTTTTTGGCTGATCGGTTTTCTTAGGTAGGAGATGAGAGATTTTTTTTCTTTTAGGGTTTTTAAGGATTTTTAAATAATGAACATGTCTGGTTCCTTATATATCATAATCTTAGCTTAACCTCTAAGCAAGCAATAACCCCTTCCCTCCCTTAACTTTCGGCCGACCTCCCCCTCCCTCCCCCCCCCTCTCAAGTTTCAAATCATGTTGGGTTGGGTATAAAATAGCAAGTCCGTTACTTGTGTTGGAGGATAGGTTAGTAGGCCAAGCCTGGTTGTAGGCTTTGGGCCTACTAACCTATCCTCTAATATTGATGAGTGTGCAACTTGAATAAGTGTTATCAATTTAAAGGAAATTGAAAGTAGGATTATAAACAGTAGTGTACATAGGAGTGAAGGATTTTGGGTTTAGATTGTAGGATTTTGATTATTAATAGTTTAATTTAGATTTGAGATTCAATTGATTTTGTTTATGTCTGGGTGTTTTTGAAGTTTTTAGAGCAAAAATATTTTGTTGAATTATTTTATAGGCTCTTGAGGTGCTCTTCATTTTTTTTATATAAAAATAAATTTAAATTCAAGTAGAAAATATAGAAGGTTGTAGATGAGGGTATTTTAGTCATTTTATTTTCGCAAATAACGAAATTGATCCCAACTTTTTCCCGCATGAAAGCGGTCTACACTTTTAAAAGATCATGGATGAAACATGCAATATGAGCAAACCATAAGGACAAATTTTGCATTTTACTCCATTTTATTATTTGACCATAGTAAATGACAAAAATATTTGTCATCTTCTAGAAAGCAAAATTCCATAACAATAAAAACGTATATGCAGGTATGACAAAGCATGTAATTTTATTTATTGTTGATTTTTTTACAGCATGCTCATGATAAAACCACAAAATCAGAAACACACCTTCCAGACTACAAAATCAGAAACACGCCTTCCAGACTACAAAATCAACAAACTTACATAAAACATACAATCGAGCTCAAACGTAAATTTATTTAGTTATTGACTATCATATCACTCGCATTGCTTATCATTACTTATCCATGCAACCAATTTTCTTATCCTGTAAATTGCAGACCGCAATGGTCAAGATGTTGTCAGCCAGTTTTTTTATCTAAAGGAGAATTATATTAATAATCAAAGACAGAATAAAAATCCCTCAAAAAGGAATAGACATTCCTACTTACTTTTTTATACAGCTATCCAAATACAGACTTAAGATACAGAACTTTTCTAACAATACTTAAATAGATCTCTGATACTTGAAGAACTATATCTGACAAAACAAGATCTCATAAGTCTGGCAGTTATGCCAAACATAGGATACCAGACTTCAAAGTATTAATGATTCACCATTCACCTTTTATGCGTCATAAGACCTTATTCTCTTAACTACATTTCCTTGCTCAGATCATAAACAAGCCATTCAACCCACATCCATAATGGAATGCAATGAAACTAATCAGGCGTCATCAAGAAGAATAAAGCCCTCATTCATATTATAAGAGGGGCTATACATGATTTAGCTACATTTCCTACCCATTAACCCCTAAATTACCCAGCAGCTACATCCTCGCTAAAATGATCAAGAGACTAAGAGGGATGGGCATCACTAAAACAGGGAACACACACCCTCATTTAGAACCATCCAACCTCCTTTGACAGTGTATTGAGTGGACCAAGAAGGTTCATCTTTCACACACTCTATATTCTACCCATCATACACTGTCTACCCAGATCATATACCCTATATAATGGTTAGCCCTTCCTAATGGTACATCAAACTGAATCAAATCTCTTATAGACCTACATAGCTATCTAGTTCCTACCCAAGGCCAAACTAGAAAAGCTAATACGGTCAAATAAGTACAGTCACACGAGTTTGATTCCAAGATATTAGAAGCTAACTATTTATGATCTGCAAATATGCCCTGACCTTATTAAACAAAGGACAAGGCTTTTAATACTTCCATAAACCAGATAATCCAAACAACACTAATATTTTAGCAGCAAAGGAAAATACCATCTATTACACCTCAAACCACAGCCTCAATTCAACCGATCCTCGAGAATAATCTCCTTACTTCTTTGAATATTCATTTTAACATTCCATATCTCCTCAATTCTGTTAACTTGAGTAGAGCTTTTGATCTTGACACTAGACAGTTTGAATCTTATGATGATAATCACAGTTTTAAGAACAGTCTCCCAGTCTTTCTCTTCATTAGCAAATAATCTCTTATTTCTTTCAGACCATATAAAATGGACACTAGCAGCCAGACTTATCCTATTGATGACACTCATGATAGATTTTTTACTTTACCACTTAGATGCTTGTTTAATAATAGCTTCCTATTCATAGCCTATATTCTGATATTGTGGTACCCTTCCAAACATGTTTAGAGTATTGGCAATCAAATAACAGATGTTTGTATGAGTCAGGACATAACTCACAAAGAGGACAAACTGCCACTTTACCAAGATACCACTTGATTAGCCTATCTTGAGTAGTCAATCTCCCTTAAATTGCTAACCACAAAATAAAAGCATGTCTTGGTATACACTGATTAAACCGTACTACTTCCCAACACTAAACATTCTCTCTATTATCCTTTAGTTCATCCCATACTTTACTTGTTGAGAACCTGATTTTGAATCCCTTTTTTGTCATCCGTGATGTAGAATCAGGGGTGTTTGGCTTAAGACTAGGAACAGGGATATCAGCCATAGTAGGAAATTTGTTTCTCCATTCTGCAAGCCAATTCCATTCTCCATTGTCAATCATTTCATGGACTTTTATGTTCAAATCAAACTGAGATTTTTTAATCTCATCAATGGGAATGATGTCACCGATTAGCCCTTTCTCCCACCATTTATCATACCACATGAAACTGTTTTTTTCCATTTCCTATGTGCTTTATGATATGTTGTCTTATTTTACCTCTAAGGGGCAGAATTTGCTTCCATCCAGCACTAGCATTAGGATCAATATCAATGCACCATATGCTCTTACCCTTCAACCTTATCACATTTACCTATTTTACCCATAGAGACTCCTTATTGCAGGCCATATTCCATAGGTGCTTTAACATTAAAACTTAATTCCATAAGCTTAAGTTCTTCAAACCAAGCCCACTTTGATCTTTTGGACCACATACCACTTTCCAAGAGACCTTAGCTTTCACATTCTTCATTTCACCTTGATTCCATAAAAATCCTTTCAAAATCTTGTCAATATCTTTGATGACTGTTTTGGGGATTATGAAAACAGATTCCCAATACACATGAATTACAGATAGGACAAAAGTAATAAGTTGCAGTCTACCTGCATATGTGAGCCTTTTGTTTTTCCAATTTAACACCCTCTCCTTTACCTAAACAATAAGCTTTTTGCAGTCATTAATACCAACTAGTTTAGAGACAAGAGGCACACCAAGATAGGAAACAGGAAGAGTCCTAATTTTGAAAGGTAAGATTAATAGAATTGCCTGATTTACATGATCCTTAATATTACCAGAAAATACAGTGCTCTTTCACATATTAGGCTTCAATCCAGACATGTTACAGAAGTGATCAAGGGCATCCTTCACAACCTTTGCAGACTTAGCATCCTCACAACACAAGATAAGTAAGTCATCAGCAAAACATAAATGGGAGATTTTAAGCTGATTACAACCTCAATGATATCTAAAGCCATCACATTCAGCTATATACTGCTTTATAGTTAAATTGAAAAGCTTCATAACCATTGTAAATAGACAGGGAGAAATTAGATCTCCTTGTCTTAATCCCCTAACAGATCGTGTCCTGGGCTATATATATCCCCTCCATACTTCCATGGAGGGGTGAGGATTCATAATTTTGTAATAAGGTGTGTGTGTTTCTCTCTCTAGAACACACACATCTTCCCTTTTCTCTCACTAATAATATGGCTTTCTTTTTGTTTAATCCTCCCCGACCTCTGGATCATTCTTGTTAGCTTGTGAATCTTATGTATCATAATTGGTACCAGAGCTAACCAGGGGTGTATTGTATTCGTATGTGTTGTGTTTGTAGTCTTTGTTGTTTCGGTTTTATAAGCTTATTGGTTCGACTTCGTTTCTTGGCTTAAAAGTTTTTATTCGTGGTCATTTCTTGTGTGGCTAAGACAAACGCAAGATTGGAAAGAGGAAAAGAACAAGTGGTTTTTGTTTGAACCGAACGAGATTATTTCTTTGAGGACCGAACTAGGGTTTTCATTGAGGACCGAACTAGATAGGATCGAACGAGTCTCTTTGCTCAAGGACCGAACGAGCAAATCTACAAGGACCGAACTAGTGAGGATCGAACTAGTGAGGATCGAACTAGTGAGGATCGAACTAGTGAGGATCGAATTAGTGAGGATCGATTTAGTGAGGATCAAACTAGTAAGGATCGAACTAGTGAGGATCGATCTAGCTAAGGACCGAACGAGTGTACTTCTTCAAGGACCGAACGAGTTTATGTCTTTGTTGAACCGAACTAACCAATCGAACTAGAGGACCGAACTAGCTTTCCTTTAGAACCGAACAAGACAATAGAACTAGACAACTGAACCAGCAAATCGAACAAGCATGAACCGAACTAGGTGATTTGCATAAGGACCGATCTTGTCAATTTTTATTTTACGATTTTTTCTTGATTTTGTAAAATCCCGCGAAAGATACGATTCTTTTCTCGGTTTTAATCACAGATTTGTAAAATCCCGTAAATGTTAATTAATTTCAAATCCACAACAACAATCACTTTACCTACTTAAGATCCGATATCCATTCACAACATCAAAATGTCAAATTCAAATACCAATTTGCAAACTCAATCATCGAATGCTCTTCATAATGCTATCATGGAAGCGGGTAGCAAAGATCGTCCACCAATGTTAGCACCGGGTAATTACGTTCAGTGGAAATCCAGAATCAAGAGATACATTGACACCAAACCTAACAGTGAACTCATCCACTATAGTCTCCAAAATCCACCATACATATATCAATGGGCTGAGAAAACAGTTCCAGTTGCTGAAGGTAGTTCTGAAACAACCACAGAGAGGTATATGGAGAACTATAAGAATGTTTCACAAGACATACGAGATCAAATGAATGCTGAAGCTGAAGCCGTTCAGATCATTCTGACAGGGATAGATAACGATATCTACTCCACAGTTGATGCTTGTCCGAATGCATGTGAAATGTGGAAAGCCATTGAAAGGTTGAAACAAGGTGAATCAATTAATGTTCAAGATCTTGAAACCAATTTATATTGGGAGTTTGGAAAATTCACATCACGAGATGGTGAATCACTTGAATCGTATTACTCACGGTTTTACAAGATGATGAATGAGCTTGTCCGAAATCAGTGTAATGTTACTAATCATCAGGTCAATGTCCAGTTCTTACTTCAACTACAACCAGAATGGCAAAGGTTTGTGACACTTGTTAAGCAGAGTCAAGAGCTGAAGACTGTCTCCTATCACAAGCTTTATGACATTCTGAAGCAACACCAGAATGAAGTCAATGAGATACGAACTGAAAGACTAGCACGTACTGCTAATCCACTTGCACTTGTTGCTCAACAACAACCAGTTTACCATCCTCCAAACCATCCTACTCAAAACACTCAATATTCCTCCACCAGATCGCAACAGTCTACCAGAAACAGAGGAAAAGCAATTGTTACATCTTCTGCTCCTACTTATGATCCAGAACCTGCTACGGTTACTGAAGATGAAAGAAGAGGAAATGCCGAAAAGGAAAAGGAGATTAACAAACTCATGGCTTTAATTTCTCTCTCGTTCAAGAAATCTACAAACCTACCACACAACCTTCGAACTTCATCAAACCCCAGTCCGAGCTAATCAAGATAAATCTCCAAGAATCAACAGAGGATCTGGAAAGGATAATCAGAGGGCAGTCAATGTTGCTGGGGCTAGGGAAAATGTAGGTACTCCGGTAGTGCAGAAGTTTGGGATTCAGTGTTACAACTGTAAGGAATATGGGCATGTATCAAGGGAATGTCAGAAAATGAAATGAGTAAAGGATGCAGCTTATCACAAGGAAAAGATGTTATTGTGTAAACAAGAGGAAGCTGGGGTTCAGTTTAATGCAAAACAAGCTAATTGGAAGGATATACTGATGATGAGTTGAAGAACAGAATTGGAAGCACATAATATGATACAGGCACAACTTCAAGAGGTTACTTCCAATCTAGTTGACAATTGTTGGACCAATCTTTGATGAAGAGCCAATGCAAAGGTACAAAACAAGTTATTTTTAAAAATAATGACCACTATAAATGTGTTTCCATGGAAAATGAACATCTAAGCAACCTGAATCTAGAATGACATATACTGGCGGAACATGTTGACCACCAATATGCACTATGATTCATTGGATATATGTTATTAATAGACTCCGGATGACTAAGAAGGAAACTGGTGATCTTGATCAAGAACGAGATTTGCTGCTGCTTTAATTCAGAAACTAAAATGTAAATTGATGACAGCAAAAACCCGAAATAAATTTTTTGGAATCATCCAAACAAAGGGAATTAGTTGATAAATTGAAAGGTGAAATTGAGGATTTCAAAACTAAGAATAAAAGTTTAGAATCATCAAATAACCATTTCAAAGAAGCAAACAATGAACTGTCCAAGACTAATCAGTTGATGTTTAAAGACCTTAAGAAGTTCCAAGCGGAACTTGATAAGTATAATGATGTGAATTATGCGTCAAAAGGTGGAAATTGATTGTGCAAAACAAAAGGGGAATTAATGTCATACAAAATCGATATTGAAAAATCATCACTAATGCATATACTCAAAAAATAAATGATTTAAATCAAACGATTTCGGATATGAAAAAGGAGCTTTGTGCACATCAAGAAACCATCTCCATAATGTCACAAGCAAACGAGGCTCAGACTAAGCTTTACAAAACTCGTGAAGACAAAGAACTTGATAAAGTCATTGCTTTAGAAAACAAAGTCAAGGTTTTGAATGATATTGTATATAACCGGTCAAACTGTTCAAACAATGAATATGCTTAATTGTAATTGTAATACGAGGTTTTGCAAAACCTGAGCCTCAGAAAGCTCAAAGAGCGATCACGTCTGTAATGATATAGGTTGCTACAATGATAATCTTGCGTTAATGTTAGCCCCTGATTCTGACGAAACGATTCGTCTTGAAAAAGAACGTCGATCAAAATTAAGCGATTTAATCAGACCGTTTGATTATGATCAGTTGAATAATCTTTATGATTTGTTCGTTCCACAACGAGAAAAGTCGCCTGAACAACACTATTTTCCAAAAACGTCAAAGATGAGTCATACATCTTCTAATAAGGAATTTTCCAAAGAGTCTTTTCGTAAACAAACAACTTTGTTAGAAAAACGAATGGATGAATCCATTCCTTGGGATCAAAAGTGTAAAAGCTCTAAAGAACTTTTCAAGATTAAAAAGAGTGTTGACACATTTTTGCCGAGTGAACTGTTGCAAATAATCAATCGCCAAACAGAACAAAATTTGGATAACATCGATCCCTTTCATCAAAACACAATAGAAGAACTTATAGCCCCCAAATAACAAACTCAATGCGACTTAGAACACTATCACTTGTGTTTGAAAGAGGAAATGGTTGCTGATTTGAGATACTTTAATCTCTGAAAAGAAGTAGACACTCTCAAATCTCAACTGGAAACTCAAGAAACACAGTTTTTGAATGAAATCGACCGACTTTCAAGGGAATATTACTATGCTGATCACATGAATGCAATACTTGGAGTGTACACTGATTTGGATGAAGTTACTAATTTGCAATGTGATTACTTAGAAACCTGGGAAAAATGTGAACATCTTGAAAAAGAGCTTTCAAAAAGTAGAACAATGTCAAAGAGTTTTGAAGCACTTCAGAAACATGCGATTAATCTTGAACTTGATTTACAACAGTGTAAAGAAAAGATAAAAAATGACAAAACTTTCCCCCCAAAAAGAAAAATTCAGTCCCCCCCCCCCCCAAAAACCGTATTCTGAAAGAACGTGAACAGTAATTTTGAAATTCAAGACTTGAAAAACTCAATTACAAGACAAAGGAATGCAATAAGATAGAGTTGAAGAAACCATAAAAACGATGGGGAAAGTGAAAATCTATGGAAACTAAGTTTGAAAAATCATCGTTATTCGACAACCGAATGCTTTTAAAAGTCAAAGACAATCCATTTTAGGTAAACCAGCTATTTTTCAGATTCTCTTGCAAAGAAAGATTTTCTCAAAGTCAAAGACAGTCTACCAAACAAATTTATGTTTCCTACTGATTATTCAAAACCAATCACTGCACAGATTTTTTCCTCAGAATATGTTGCCAATTGTCAGAACACAAATTGACGCACCAGGAATGTATAAAGTGCACACAAAACCAATCAAACTAGAACACGACCTCAGTTGGCATCAGACATAAGGAAACCTAACAAACTGTGTCTTTCTCCTACAGAGTAATTCCCAATACTATGTAACAGATCACAGCTTAAGAGGCAATCATCTGGAAGATAGAGTCATGTCTAGACAATAGTCAATGGAATAAGCAAAGAAGATGAAGACCACCGTAGGAATTTAAGTTTTCAATAATAAAACGTCTGTAATGCGTGTAATGACATTGAATGTAGACCTTGAATTTAAAACTATGTTTGTGTTACCTTGGTGGAAAATGTGTGCTGAATGAAAATCATGATTGTGTGTAGTACATTTATATCAATGGCGTTAATTATAGTACAGACAGCCATGGATGTGCCTATTAATACTAGAGAACCCAAGCAGAATGTGAACCAATCTGTTGCAACATCCAGTAAGAAAACCGTTGCAACAGACTCCACTGTCAAGAAATTTAGAAACACAACTAGGAAGATTTATGAGCAAGTTAGTAAGACATGCAGTTGGTGGTATCCTAAGTATACACCACCCGGATACAATTGGAAACCTAAGTCTCAAATAGGAATGTTAACCAAACGTAGTATGCCTCTAGGAACTCCATCTAGAACTGCTAATAGTTTAGAACATAAGAACTCCTAGGTGTTCCACTGTGTCCAATACTCCATTGTCTTCTAAATTCCTTTTGCACTCGTAGAGAATCATCTATTCATCGTCGACTCAGGGTGCTCAAGCACATAACCGGAAATCTCAAACTTCTAACTATTGTGAGAAATTTCTAGAACAGTGAAAGTTTGGAAATGAGTCAAATTGCACAATTCTGGTTATGGGAGATCTGGTTCAGAGAGAAGAGAACTATTACCAATCAAACGGATTTGATTACTCGAAGGGTTAATCATAAATTATTCTCGTTGGGTCAATTCTGTGATGCGGATTTGGAAGTTGCTTTTTAGAAGTCTACATGTTGTATCCGTGATTTAAAGGGAAATGATCTTCTCACAGGTTCTCGTGGCACATATTTATATTCCATTTCTCTGTAAGACTCAACAACTCCTAATCCAATTTGCTTAATGGCTAAAGCAACATTGTAACGCCCCGACCCAAAAGGGTAGAAGTATTACAAATATGGTGTGACATCAAAAGCATACATAATCATAACACAAGCATAAACAGCGGAAGTCTTAATAAATAACCAAAGGAAATAAGTCAACATGACTTAAGGTACATAAGTTCTCAAAGGACAGACATATCCAAACGAAATAACCGAAATAACGAATGTCTTGAAAAGAAACAAATCATATATCAAAACTAAGATCTCTAGGGTAAGTCCACACTCAGCACTCATATCCCGAAAGCAACCCCAGCTCCTAGCTTAGATACCTGCCGCAGGAAAAGAAAGTGCGGCTGAGCTTACAAAGCCCAGTGAACAGATATATATAATCGAACGCAAAAGATAACGGAAAATCAAAGGATACGATATAAGGTGCAAAGGATATCACAAGACATGATCAAAGGAATACAAATATAAGGTAAGACAAATCAGAAGTCAATTCATAGTGTAAGGTAAAGATGAACCAGAAAATCGAATCAAGTCCAATATACCAGCCCAAACAAATCATAACAAAGTAACCATGGAGTAGCGAGCTCCAAATGTAAAAGACAGGATTGCACCCAAACATCAGTCACCAAATATCCAAATATCATAATGTCATAATCCATCGAATACAAAACAAATCTAGGATGCATCCATACGCCCCTTAAACAAATAATAATCTTCATAATGCGCATATAATATCAAATGGGGGACGGTGTGAGAAATCACTCACCCACACATGAGTCATGCCAAAGGTGCATCAATGACACGGCCATGTTACCTTCATGGCTAGGAAACAAATAGTGGCTTGGGTCTCAACTGAGGTTCAAAGCAAGTCATATCAAAGTTCATTTCAAATGGATCATAGCAAAGGTTCAATGCCAAAGGTTCAAATATCAAAGGTAGCATAGCAGGGTTCAAATGGAACATAATAACAGATCATATAAGAAAGCCAAGATAAAAGGCTCAGAGCAAATGTAGCAAATCACATAAGTAATCAAAGATAGAGAGGAATATGTCATGAGAAACCTTAACGATAAGGTCAGAATATCTGTACCTTATTCCGAAGCAAAGCAATAATCAAAGAAAACACCACAAGAATATCAAAATCACTCCCTCTTGACCGAACCTAAAGAAATGATGAATTCGAATTACAAACCATTCATTTAAGTTATACTTTCCATTTTTAGTAACTTTCCATTTTTAGTAACTTTCTATTTTTAGTAACTTTCTATTTTTAGTAACTTTCCATTTTTAGTAACTTTCCATTTTAGGGTTTAATATGCAAAATCAACAATTTTCAAGGTTAAAAGTGTAAATATCAAAGTTTCACATTTTATTCAGATTATACCTTGCATTTTCTGTATTTACAAGTCAAACCTGAATTTTACATAATTTACATATTATGCCCTTTGGTTTAATAATTAATAAACATTTATCTTTAATTATCCATAAATACAAAACAAGGCCCTTATAGATTCAATTATGACAAAATCATTACTTTATACATTAAATACTATCCAAACTTATACTTTTTCCAGTAATTTTACAATTTCATTCCCTTCTATTTAATTAATTAATTTCTAATTACTATTATATGTAATTAACCATTTTAATCGCAAAATAATAATCAATATGACATTTATACCCCCAACTTATTTTATACAGAATATAATAATATAATACATGTCTAAAATTTAGGGAAAAAAACCCCCCCCATAAAAAAAGTTTTTATAAATTACTCCAGACATTAGGAAAACTAACAAACGCGTGTCTTTCTCTACAGGAGTAATTCCCACTACTAGTGTTAGCAGACCACAGCTTAAGAGCAATCAACTGGAAGATAGAGTCATGCCTAACAATAGTTAAGGGAAGAAGCAACATGTAGAAGACCACCATAGGAAGTTTAAGTTTTCAAATAATAAAATGTCTATAACTGCGTGTAATGACAGTTTAAATGCTAAGACCTCGAATGTTAACTTTGTCCGTGTTACTTGTGGAAAATGTATGCTGAATGACAATCATGATTTGTGTGTTCTACATTATATCAATGGCGTGAATTCTAGGACAGGACAACCAATGGCTATGCCTATTAGTACTAGAGAACCCAAGCATAATGTGAATCAATCTGCTGCAACATCCAGTAAGAAAACCATTGCAACAGACTCCACTGTCAAGAAATCTAGAAACATATCTAGGAAGCTTTATGAGCAAGTTAGTAAGACATGCAGTTAGTGGTATCCTAAGTATACACCACCCGGATACAATTGGAAACCTAAGTCTCAAAAAGGAAATGTTAACCTAAATGTTAGTATGCCTCTAGGAAATGCATCTAAAACTGCTAATATTTTAGAACCGAAGACTCTTAAGTGTTCCACTGTGTCCAATACTCCATTGTCTTCTAATTCTTTTGCAGCTCGTCGAGATAATTCTATTCATCATCGACTTTGGGTGCTCAAAGCACATGACCAGAAATCTTAAACTTCTAACTAATTTGGTGGAGAAATTTCTGGGAACGGTGAAGTTTGGAAATGATCAAATTGCACCAATTCTTGGTTATGGAGATCTGGTTCAAGAAACTATCACTATCAAATAGGTTTATTATGTCGAAGGGCTTAATCATAATTTATTCTCCATTGGTCAATTATGTGATGCGGATTTGGAAGTTGCTTTTCGTAAGTCTACATGTTATATCCGTGATTTGAAGGGAAATGATCTTCTCACAGGTTCTCGTGGCATAGATTTGTATTCCATTACTCTTCAAGACTCATCAACTCCCAATCCAATTCGCTTAATGGCTAAAGCAACATCGTCTCAAGCATGGTTATGGCATCGTCATCTATCTCATTTAAACTTCGACACCATAAACTTGCTTTCGAAGAATAATATTGTGAATGGGCTTCCAAAATTAAAATTCGTCAAAGATCATCTGTGTTCTTCTTGTGAGTTAGGGAAAGCAAAAAGAAAGTCTTTTCACACTAAGACTACCCCGAGCTCAAAAAGACAGTTACAACTTCTACACATCGACTTATGTGGTCCAATGAGGGTAGAAAGCATTAATGGAAAGAAATATGTTCTCGTAATTGTTGATGACTACTCCCGATATACCCGGACTCACTTCTTGAGGTCCAAAGACGAAACACTTGGAGTTATCATTGATTTCCTTACATTTGTCCAAAGAGGACTTCATGCTCAAGTTACAACAGTTTGAACTGACAAAGGCACATAATTTCTTAATAAAACATCAACTGCTCGAACACCTAAACAAAATGGCGTGGTCGAAAGACAGAACTGTAGTTGAGGCTGCTCGAACAATGCTAAGCGCCGCTAAAGTTCTTTTGTTCTTCTGGGCTGAAGCAATTGCAACAACATGTTTTACTCAAAACCGTTCACTTGTAATTCCTCGACATGAGAAAACACCTTATCATATCATCAATGCCCGGAAACCGTCAATCAAGTTCTTTCACATCTTTGGTTCTCTTTGCTACATCGTCAGAGATGGTGAAAATCTTGATAAAATGAAGGAAAAAGGTGATGCATGTATTTTTGTTGGGTATTCTACTCAGTCAAAGGCTTACAGGGTTCCGATTTTAAAGAAGTTTCTTTTCGATTTCGGTCAGTGATAATTATTCTCATTTGTTCATCAATCTTTCGTTCTCTATCAGTTAATTCAAACTTAGCCCGTTGTTCATACACCCCGACCAGTTCCTTATATCTCGCAAGTTCAGAAGTCAATGTGTCATTAACTACTTTAACCTGCTTATTTGTTGACATACTTTGGACACCCTGTTCATGCATTTTGATTCGTTTTCGGTATATATATAAAATGCTAGGCAAATCCAAACTCTTCACCCTTGACAAAGGGAAAAAGTCAAGACCTACTTAGAAATAAAATAT
>BQNB010002496.1:2292-124191 GCA_026074375.1 Tanacetum coccineum
AGAATTTTTTTTATGAACTTTAAAAGCTAATTTACCCTAAGAAATAAGCTAGAAATGTAAAAACAAGTTTTTTTAACTACCTTTACTTATATGAAATCTAAGAGCCTACTTAATTTTAAAAGCTAAAACCTAATTAAGCTACCTAAATTCCTAATCCAAATGGGTTGCAGTTTTAAGACTGTAGTACCTATCTACTGATGCATTTAACAAAGAGTCAAAACCAAATTGCATGTGACCTTGGTGGTCAATCCTGCAATGAACACTCTCAATGAGTGTGTTTGAACACTTAGCAAGCAAAATTTCAAGCCTAGGAAGGCTTGGATCAAATCTAACTAGCTAACTTAAAACAAATACCTCCCCTGGTGCACAGCTTATAAAATCAACCTTAACTTGTTAGATTTTGAAAACTAACTTATGAAAACAACTTTTCTACTGGATTCAAATGATAATGGAACTAACTCAAGCAAATTGCACAACTCAGTTTGACTTTAAGGAGTCAAACACCACTAAACCAAACACTCCTTTAACATTGACAGATTCCATTTTAGCTTGAACTTTTAAAATCTAGTTAATAAATCCTAAGTACCAGATATCTAATAGCTTATAACAAGCTTAATTAACATAAATCAACAATCAATTAAGCTAAAATCAAAGATCTATAAGCTAAGCTAATTATTTTTGGTTTTTATGATTTATAAGACAATATGAGAAAAACAAAGATCTAATCTACTAGACTAGAAAACAGATAGCAAAGTTTGATCAATAAGCATAATGCAACAGATGTAAACTCAAATAAGCAACTAGATAAGCAAATTAAGCAATTGATAAGCAAATAAGCAAAATTACACTAAGTATTTAAAAACAAAATTTGAAATGAAGACTTACAATAAGCTTTAGCTAAACAAAAGCTTTAAAAAAAACTCATAGAGCTTGTCTACTAGCTCTGGCTTATTTAAAATAAGCCAGTAAAAGTCCATGGAAGCTCATCCTTTGCTAGCTTCCCTTCCATAAGATAAAAATCCAATAAATCAAGGTATTAAACTTATTTTAAAGTTTAAGTAAATTACGTACTTATTAAAGCTCAATTACAAGCTTAGAGACTTGTAAGAGATTCTGAGAGCTTGTTGTGAGCTTTTGAAACAATAGCATACATTTTAGAGTAAAGAAGAGATTATAAGTGAAAAAGCTTATGAAAACTAAACTTAGGATTTTATTAATACTTAAAAACATATTACAATGCTTTATAAAAGAGACTACAAGAGCTTGAAAAAGTAAAATTACATTTAAAAAAACTGTATAAGCTATTTTACTAAGAAAAATTACAAGAAAAAGAGATATGTGTGTGGTGAGAGTGAAGGGCTATTTATAGCATCCAGCTGAACCTTCTAGTCCTCTTGGTTGTTACACACTCCTCTCATCATTGGCCCTTGATCATTCTTCAATCATTGAGTCTTCAATACAAGCCGTTGGATTAGATTGTCTCACACGGATTGCTAGCATGGCAATCCGTGATGTGACACCTTGTGCTTGTTTTAGGCAGGCTTTAGTGTAAAATCTTGCATCTTTGTGTGTTTCTTCAAAATCCACGTGTGATTCCCTTTGTGGGTATTGGCCAATGAGAAAGCTTGGTGACGTTTTACTCTGCCATGTCAGTCCTATGTACTTGAATTATCCTTTTTGTCCCTTAATTAGAGTTTCCCTTTGATTTGACCTGTGGGTAATTGGGGAAGAAGGAGATGAATAGTAATGAGGCTTTACCCGCCTTTTTTTAACTGAAAAGGGTGGGTTTGATTATTTTAACTCGGGCGTGTTTTGTTTGACTTCGGGTTTGGGCCGGGTTTATAAGAAATGGGCTTGGATTTGGACTTTTATAAACCGGATATGGTTTTAATCTTTTAAGGACCATTCTTGAAACTTTGGATTTTTCAGGGACTGATTTGGTAATTTTGAGATTTTTGTCTTTTGTGACCTTGACTTTGGTTGACCAAGTTGACTGAAGTTTGACTAGGGTTTGACTTTTGGTAGTTTTCTCCCGTCTCTTTCCGTGCTCTTCCGTTCCCGTGTTCGTGTTTGCCCGTTTTTTTGACCGTTTTCTTGTGATTTTTTGCTCTATCCGTACCTACACAATAAGAAAGACAAAACAAGCAATATACAAGCCTTTTATGCACAGTTTTGGTCTTTTTAGGGCTATTTTGATATAAAACGGATATGTGTTTTCACACATATCATCTACCCAAAAACAATACATAGTTAGAAATAGCAGTCCTTAGGTATGATTGGAGAAGAATAAGTATAAGGGAAAAATGCCGACTAAGATTGAGCTAACACTGGAACAATCACAACAAGGTGTTAGTAATTACGTCTTGGTAAGCATTGAAGGGGTTGAAGAATTAAAAAGAAATATATGGATAAAGGGTGAAAACAAAGCAGCCCTCCAAACAACTTAGGCAGAAACTGGGTCAATACATAATCTATAAAAATCACAAAGATAATTGTTGATATTGAAGACGACATCATGGACCCAGTGATGCAATGCACAACCCTTCCCAGCCATTCGAGTTTCTCTCACAAGAAACTTGTCTCATTTTTCACGGAGATACACACGTTATCTATTGACATCTCACTCCAAGATTATTAATATTGAATAGGTGGCACTCTGCTCCAGCCTTCGATTACTAAAACCAAAGTGCACAAATCGAGTCTAGAGCCAGAAGAGGTCAAATTAAAAATCTCATTAGGACACAATGTAAAAATACACTTGTTGAACACCATAAAGGTCACAAGCTGTAACAAAGAGTCCTACGCATTATCCTTGAGATCTTGCCAGAACATCCAAGTGATACTTAAGTATTCACAGTGAAGATGGAAATCCTGCTTGAGCCAATATCAAACAAGCTCTTGGTAGGTGACTTGCAAGATTCTATATGAATTAAACTTGTGTCAACTGGAAAGAAACGATGGTGTGATTCTATGTGAATCAAACTTGTTCCCCTAAAATGAATTGACGACTTAATCATAAAGATAGTAACCATCTGATTCACTCTTACCGTGTTGACTGCTTTGAGATGCTTCGGTAACAAGAACGGCTAGTACAACTGCAAAACCCTGTCAAGAAGATTCATATGAATTCTATCTGATCACAGGCAGTATTATACTAATTAACGGGGAATCGTGGTTATTGCAACCGTATTCGACGAAGTGACAAATACACTTTTGTCCATATCTGTTGTTTATTACTAACCTTTTAAATGTAGATTCAAACATCGGTGTAGCAATCATGTACCAGTAAAGTCAGATTCATTACCGCATACTCATACTCAAGCTTTCAAAGTCAATCATTCAGCAACAAGATTGTTGATACTAAATTCCTCAAAGATCTTCAAAGTCAAATCAAGAATCACATTTTGGGGAGATTGTTAGCCTTATGTTCATATAAGTCAAACAAGAATGTTAACGATCTTATTAGTCATAATTAGTCTTGTTAAGTAATAGGCTAGTCGGGTTAAATAGGCTTGGAATATAAACAAGTAATGTCCATGTAAAGGGCTCTAAGCCCATGAGAAGCCAAGCCTGGCACATAGAAAGCCCATGCACCTTAAGTGAAGGCATAGGGTATAAAAGGACCCTCTCCACACATAGAGAGGGTGTTGGTTTTCATTTTCTCACTTCTATGTGTGTGAAAACCTTCCACTACTTCTCTCTCTTTAATCTAATCTCTTTTCTTTTGTTTCTCTCTCTAGTCTCTTTTCTATTTTAGCTTATTGGTATGGCTTATCTTGTGTTTGGATAGCTTATTATCTTGGGATAATGGAATCAAGATCATACGTGATAGATCTAAGTGCTTGATTGCTCTTAGTCAAAGTGCTTATCTAGAGAAAATCCTAAAGAGATTTTGGATGGAAAACTCCAAGAAAGGGTATACTCTAATGATAGAAATGCCTAACTATAAAAAGTCCTAAGGTGCTAAAACACCCAGTGAGGTAAAACATATGCCAAGAGTTCTTTATGCTTCGACTATAGGTTCAATCATGTATGCGGTCAGATGTACTTGACCTGATGTTGCCTTTGCGCAAAATTTGTGTAGTCATTTTCAACAAAATCCTGGTGAGATTCACTGGACTGCTGTTAAAGCTATTCTTAAGTATTTGAGGAATACTAAAGATATGGTTCTTGTGTATGGGGCCAAACCTAAAGCTAAGCTAAAACTATCTTGTTATGTTGATGCTAGTTTTCAGACAGATAAGGACGATACCAAATGCCAAACGGGATATGTGTTCATACTTAATGGTGGAGCCGTGGACTGGAAGAGTGTCAAGCAAAGCACTACTGCTATCTCTTCTACAAAAGCTAAGTACATTGCTGCTTCTGAAGCGTCAATGGAAGCTGTCTGGATGAGGAAATTTATTGATGGACTTGGAGGTGTCGTACCGTCGAATAAAAGACCTATGGAGAAGCTATGTGACAATGAGCCTGCAATAGCGATCGCCAATGATCCTGGTATTTTAAAGGGAGCCAAACTTTCAAAGGAATTATCACTATATTCGTGAAGTAATTCAAGAACGTGAGATTGTCCTTAAGAAAGTTCACACAGATGACAACGTAGCTGATCCGTTTACAAAACCAATGCCATACGATAAGCATTATGAACATGCTATAGCGATTGGAATTGTTCCTGCTAGAAGTCTCATGTAAATCTTTGATGTATTAGTTAGTATTTGGATAATGGGATGTTAAACGATTGTTATTTTAATAAATGAATTAATTTACATGGTATATTTTTTTCATTTCATAATAATTATGTCTTATATTTGCAAGTTTATATCCATGAATGATTTGTAGCATTCTAAAGCTATGTCCATTACTAGTTGACAATATGGGAGTATTGTTAAGATAAGGCAAATGTGAGTGTTTGGTTGTATTCTAGAGAATATGTGAAGATGATTCTGCCAACTTCACATGTTATTCAATGTTGTTGAATATTGGATACCCCACATGTGTTAATCACTTTATGGATCAACGTCATTAGGTGCATTACACACATGGTGAAAGTCATGTTTATCCTTAGACTTGAGATGCAAGTGGCTTTTGCATGTATGGATAGCATTTCTTGATTATAGTCTACCACTATGCTATTAAAAGGTAGTCATAAGGGCTATTTTCAGAATTTTTTGAAGTACATGACGGACACTTATAGTCAAAAAAGGATTTGTTCCTCCACTTGAGTGGGAGTAAGATACTTACTGGGCCCCTCGTTGGGTTGATCAAATATTTACATGGCCATGCATAAAGTGTAGTTAAGATGATTCTTTTTACATCTGGTGATTAAAATCAATATAGATGCGAGAAACAAAATCGTTAAACTATGGAATGACTATTGATCCATATCCATATTTAACATTATATCTAAAACAAAAGGATAGGACTGACTAAAACCATTGAAGGCTTAGTTATTTACCAAAACTGCATACTCATGTATTTCTGGGAGCATTGATGATGTTGCTAGACTATTCGTTAATGTTAGTATGTTATATTATATGACAAAGACATTCGCAAGTGGGAGTTGTTGGTTTGTGCTCATGTCATACAGATATTTATACAGCTAGAAATATGTGGGCCTACGGCGTCACATACGTTTACACTTAGATATCATTCTATTAATGTTTATAATATTATATTTGTATATTTACTATTTATTTTAATATATGGTTTGACGAAAGAACACTAACGGCGTTAATTAGTTCGTTATGAATAATTAACTATAAAGGCTTTTTAATTAATGGGTAATTAAATGTAATTAACCATAAATATTAGAAAAGTCAAAAAGTCAACACTAAGGGGTGTTTTCCCTTGGTTTGACCGGCCATAGCCCAAAGAGGGGTATGGGTTGGGTTTTGAGCTATCTTTTCCTCCAAGATATGTATTTTAGGTAAACCCTAAATTCATCTACTATATAAAGAGGATCCTAGAGCTCATAATTATTATCCCTTTCTTCTCTCCTCTCTTGGTCGACGCAAACAAATCTTGGTCGACGCAAACAAACACCCATCTTAGGGTTTTCTTTGTGTTTTGCAATTATTGGTGTTCACTTGTTCGTTGGTCAAGAACTAGCATTCGGGTGATATCGTTTGACGTGTAGTATGGATACACGTAGAGGTTATTTATTTTAATAACTAAAAGTAGTGTTTGGTTCGCACATTATTACACATGTTGGTGTACTCGAAGTGTCTTTGATTCATCACTAGCTCGGTTGCTAAAGGTATGTTACCTTATTTATGTTTATGTTTTTTTATGTGTTAATTATTTATGTTATATGTGATCTATATCCGATGCGTAGCTCATTTAATATTAATGTAATATTAGGTTATTTAGATAACAATTTCCAATAGTAATTCCAAAATTAACTTAAGGTGTTCCTCATGCTCCTTCTTTCTCTTTGAGTATATCAAAATATCGTCAATGAATACTATAACGAACTTATCTAAGTATGGATTGCACACCCGATTCATGAGATCCATGAGTACCGTCAGTGCATTGGTCAAACCAAATGGCATAACCTAAAACTCATAGTGACCATAACGAGTTCTAAATGAGGTCTTAGGGATATCTTCTTTATGAAAGTTGGTGATAACCCAACCTCATATCAATCTTCAGGTAGATACTAGATCCTTGTAATTCATCAAACAAGTCGTCAATCCTTGGAAGTGGGTAACGGTTCTTCACAGTTAGTTTACTAAATTCTCTATAGTTAATGCACATCCTGAAGGATCCATCCTTATTCTTGACCAACGAAACCGGAGCTCCCCAAGGTGAGAAACTTGGTCTTATAAATCCTTTGTCTGAAAGTTCTTGCAATTGGTTAAACAGCTCTTGCATCTCTAAAGGAGCTAATTTATTAGGTGATCGTGCTACAGGTGCAACACCCGGTACTAAGTCAATTTGAAATTCCACTTGTCGGGTTGGTGGGAGTCCAAGCAAGTCTTCGAGAAAGACTTCTGGAAAATCCCGCACAATAGGTACATCCTCAAGTCGCTGCTCCTCCAACTTCTTCTCCGTCTTCTTTTCAGTGATGTATGACAGAAAGACATGACATCCTTTCTACCTATACTTCTGAGTCTTGGTGCACGAGATGATATTCAATCTAGACTAGCTTCTACCATTTCTTCTATCACCTTGAATCGTTAATATTTCACTACCGAAGGGGATATGAACAAGCTTCTCATCACAAACAATAACGACATAATACTTCGACAATCAATCCATACCAATGATAACGTCAAAACTACCGAGTTTACGGGCATTAACTCAATGTTGAACGGGCAATTTAGCAAATTCATTAATGGTGACCACACTCGTTGGTGGATTTTCCTAGGGTGACTAGTGGTGTATCTTGACTTTTCGGCTTATGATTTGGTGTAAGATAAGGATGACTCTATATGATAAGGTGGTGTAAAAGTCTACTTAGTTACTGTGCTTACAATACGAATGCCCATGACATGCACATCTTATGTATAGGTACCCAAAAATTTTGACAAATATTTAAGGTGACTACTTCCATCATAGCATGGTCCTTCCTGAATTAGACATAGGTGATCAAGCTATGTAGAATTAAGGACTAACGATGCATTTCTCATTTTCATCAAAGTAGTGTTATGTTTCTCCAAGTTAAACTATACTGTTTACAAGGTAGTATCCAAAAAAGGTTTATAAAGTAGCAAAACAGTTCATAAGATGAAGCAAAGTAGTTTATAAGGTGACAACAAAATAGTTATAAGATGTCAGCAAAATAGTTTGTAAGATGATAGCAAAATAGCTGATAAGATGATAGCAAAATAGTTTATAAGAGAATAGCAAAATAGTTTATAAATTGATAGTGAAATGGTTTATAAAATGATAACAATTTAAGGAGTGTAACTAACGGAATCGTCATGACACATAAAATAATAGATAATTTAAAAAGATCCACACAATATAAATTTTTTATAGGAAAGTACTAATGCAAATCTCTTAGGGAATATAGTCCAAGAAGGCATCGACTTAGGTCTCGCTATGCAAGGCGGGGAAATCTCTCCTTAAGCGTTAACATTATCTATAACGACATTAGAGTCCTTGTGAACTTTTCCCTTCTTTCCCTTTTGATTACCATGATTCTGGTTCTTCAACTATAGGCACTAACTCTTGTAATGCCGTTGAGCACCACATCTAAAACACGTTACTGCATGTTTCTGCTTGGATACTATAGGCCTCCGAGTTGTTGCAGAAACTGGAGTCCTACTAACTCTAGTCATGTGACCAACTCCCTTGCAGTTGTTGCACTTTACAATTCTTGGACCAATGTGATGTAGCTTACACTTGTTGCAGAGAGGCAACTTCCTAGCATATCCCTTGTTATTATCTAGTCCTATAGTGTAAGCTCTCACGACCTTTTGTCGTTTGTTGTCCCGGGTTGTTTTGGTAACCTCCTTCCCACTTCCTTTTGTTGTTAGCATTCCTTGCAACCTTGGCTCCCTGATGTACGACCCAAACTATTGAGTCATAAGCCACATGGATTTTTGTCTCGTAGATAGCAATAGCCTCAATAGAATTAGTAACTCTTTGGGCTACAATCTGCTCAATTTCTGCGGAACTCATTCCTTATCTCGTTGTTGGCATTTTCTTTAAAATCAAAAGGAGTAAAAGAAAATTAAAATAAGCCGCATTCTAAAAGTCGTGTTCCAAAGATGAAATGTTACGAGGTGACGGGTTACAGTCGAGTTAGAATTAATCAGAATGTTTCTAGGATATGGGTCACAAAATGACGTAGGTATTTCAATAATATGGGGCAGTCATTCAAACTCGTCTTTAGAGTCAGATAGTAAGGTAATCAGTGGGATCGGTGGACTATGACAAGTTTCAATGTTATGTAAAACGGTATTATGTAAAGTCATGAAAAAGTTTTAAAGAACGTCATATTACTCACAATGTCTTCAAAAAATCTAGAGATCATTATGTCACTCACAATGTCTTAGAAAACGTTTAGAGACTATTGTGTCACTCATAATGTCTTGGGAAAAGTCTAAAGACCATTATGTTACTCACAATGTCTTGGGGAAAATTTTAAAGACCATTATGTCATTCACAATGTCTTAGGAAAAAGTTTAGCGACCATTGTGTCACTCATAATGTCTTGGAAAAGTTCTAGTATTTATATAGATATCCTTTATATAAATCGAGTGTAAAATATGTGCAAGGAAAAACTAAACGCACGTATAAGGAAAAGGAGATCATGTAATGGTTATGCACGCATAGCGTTTATGATGCTATATGATGCAATGTTTAAGTAGTGGTTATAGTCTAAGTCTAATATGCAACCTATTTTTCTATAACCTTGGCTCTAGATACCAATTTGTAACACCCCAAAAAATATTGTAGCAGAAAGGTAACCGAGGGCGTTACTTCATAATACATTAGCACAAGATATAAGAGAATGACCTCTACATGAGTCATTCAAAAAGGTACTCTCGTTGATACATTAAACATTAAATAAGTTTCAACAAGGTGGTCCCATCAGTTTTGCATCAAAATAAATATAGTTTTGTTACAAGAACAAGAATAGTTTAAGTGCAAGTGAAATCCCATAAAATGTAGCCATGATGAAAGACGAATCTAATGCACTTCGTAAATGTCCATATGAGTTAAGTTTGCCTCAAAATATGAGTCAAACAAGGAAGTTTTGGTCATTTAGTCAAGAAGACCCGGTCTTTATATTATTCATGTTGTAATAGGCTAAGATAGGGTAACGGGTTCATTTAAATGTAATCTAATTATGCACATGTTGCAGGCTAAAGCCCATGTAATCCCGAGCCCTGCCCATTAGTTAAACCTAGGCGTCCCATGTTAGGAGCCTAAGTATAAATACACCTTCTTCATGTGTGGAGAAGGTTGGTTGTTCATTTGTATTCTCTTGTTTACACATAGCAATCCAAACACTCCTTTTCCTTCTTCCTTCTCGTTTCTTCATCTCCTTCCCTACTTTTCTTCTATCAAATATTTCGTGTATATAAGTGAAGTGATCATGGTTTAAGTAAGACTACAATTGGTATCACTCGCCACAGGTGGGTTTAGTGCTTTCGTTGTGGTAGCTTGGTTAAATTGTGGTTCGGCTTATTTTATAAGCTTATATCGAGGCTTATATTCGGTTTTTTATGTCCTAAAAATTGCTTATTTGATAAAAAGTTTTAAACTTTTCATTAAGAAAACATAACTAGCTTAATATTGAGTCTAGGTTATAGTTTATTTCATGTTAAAGTAGCTTATTTTTCATGTTTTTAGCTAAGTTTAGGTGTTTGTTTATTTTCGGCTTAAGGAACTTATTTTCGGCTTATTTTTCTAACTCTTAAGCCTTTTTTCAAAAACCGATTGTACTTTCGTGTTTAAAACTTATTTTGCTACAAAACTACTTATTTTAAGACTTTTTCATGTTTAAAACTTTTCGAGCTTATTTTTTCAAAATTAGGCAAAATATGGTTTAGGTGGTTTATACACAGGTGGTTTATATACAGGCAATTTATTCACTTTTGTTTAATCAGGCGATTTATATAGGCGATTTATGCGCTTGTGTTTAATCAGGCGATTTATACACCTGTTTTAGTCAAGAAGTCTTATTTTACGGTTTTTTCTTGCATTTGTAAAATCCCGCGAAATAAACACTTATTTTCTCGGTTTAATCAAGAATTGTAAAATACCATGAAATAGATCGCCATTGTACTTTCAAGGACTTCAACTAAAACAAGAACCAATCTTAATCACCTTCTCAACAATCCATAACAACAATCACTTTACCTACTTAAGATCCTTCAAAATCATTTTCGCTTCATAACAAATCAATCATTCATCATTACTACTTCAGTCACAACAACAACAAGAAATAGTCAAATGCACAATGACATCATGGCAGCTGGTTTCAGAGATCGTCCACCAATACTTGCAACGGGAAGATATGCTCAGTGGCAGTCACGTTTCTTGAGATATGTTGATATTAAGCCTAACAAGCAAGAACTAAGGCAATGAATATTTGATGGTCCTTATGTAATGACTGAAATCACCGTTCCAGCAAAACCAGCAACAACAACAGAAGAAGCAGTACCTGAACATACTATTGTTAAAACATACAAGAACGTAACTCCTGAAAAACATGCTTACTTTGATGTTGAAGCTGAAGCAATTCATATGATATTAAGTGAAATTGGAGATGACATTTATTCCATAGTTGATGCATGTACTACTGCTACGGAGATGTGGATAGCCATTAAAAGGTTGCAGTAGGGTGAGTCACTTAACAAGCAAGATGTCAAGACTAATCTGTTCTGAGAATTTGGCAAGTTTACTTTAAGGTATGGGGAGTCAATTGAGTCATACTACTCAAGGTTTTATAAAATGATGAATGAAATGGTGAGAAACAAGTTGGAAGTAGCTACTATGCAAGTGAATGTTTAGTTCCTTCAACAACTTCAACCAGAATGGTCAAGATTTGTGACTATTGTCAAGCAAACTGCTAACTTAGACAAAGAATCATATCACAAGCTCTTTGAAATTCGTAAACAGTATCAGAATGAAGTTAATGATATCCGTATTGAAAAGTTAGCCAGGAATGCAAATCCACTTGCACTTGTTCCTGCTACACAACATTATCCAGATACATATTATCAAGCACCAAAATCTCACAAATCATATGCACCACCAGCAAAACCATCATCTTTAACCAGATCTCATGCTACTACCAGGACCAAAAGTAAAGAGATAGCTAAACCAATTACACCTTCATATTAGTCAGCATCTGAAGAGGACGAAGACATTGATCTAGAACAGGCTCAAAGAGATAAGGATATGTAGAAAAACTTGGCACTCATTGCAAAATACAGCAAAAACATCTACAAACCTACCAATAACAACCTCAAAAATTCATAAAAAACTAGAAACAAGAATGTAGATACTTCTCTAATACACAAGAATGATAATCAGATTGGGCAGTTTAGGAATTAGAGGACAGTTGCCAGGGCTAGGGAAACTGTAGGGAATCAGGTAAATACAGTGTTTTAATTGCAGGATTTTGGGCATTTTGCTAAGGAGTATAGCAAAACAAAACGAGCAAAAGATTATGCTTATCATAAGAATAAGATGTTGCTATGTAAGAAGGCTGAGAATGATGTTCCATTACATGTAGATCAGGGTGATTGGCTAGATGATACTGATGAAGAGCCGGATGAACAGGATTCGGAAGCAAATTATATGTACATGACAAAGATTCAGGAGGTCTTAACTGTAAAATCAGGACCTACCTTTGATGCTGAGCCATTAGAACATGTACAATCCAATGATGACTATAATGTGTTTGCCATTGTAAGACAGCATTCTGAGCAACCTGAATCCATTAATGATACATATATGGTGGAAACGGTTGATAGCAATGTCATTCCTAATTCATCTAATATATGTGATAATGAGGAACAGGATGACCAAAATGCTGATGAATATGAAGATGATCGTGTTGTGCTTGCTAATTTAATTGCAAATTTAAAACTTGATCATGATAAAAATAAAAAGACTTTAAAGCAATTAAAGAAAGCAAACACATCACTAACTCATAAATTGAATGAATTCAAATATGTTATTGAAGAGACAAATGACATTTGAGATAGATGCAGAAGTACACTTCATGATGAGGAGACTGAGCTTGAGAAGTACAAGAAGTATAAAAATTATCAACTTGAAAAAGAAGAGGTCGAACATAAATTGAAAGACACTTTTAGTCTATTAAGTCAGCAAAAATTTTAATCAGATGAAGCGTTCAAAACCCAAGCTTAAGAAACTTTTCAATTTAAAGAGAAAAACACTGAGTTAGTTAACCTGAGTTCTTTGTAGCATACAAGATACGATCTTCTTCGTAAAGAATATGAACAATTGAAAAAATATTTCAAAATAAGACAAGATAAGGATATTGAAAAATTGATTGCTTTGGAACAGCAAGTTAAGTTTTTAAATGACGTTGTCTATAAACGAAATCAATCTATTCAAACCATTCGTATGTTAGCTCCTAATCTGAGTTTATATAATGGTAGACCAATGATAACACTTTAATTATACTTATATGTATAATAATTTACTTAATACATATATATAATATATAACTAAAGTATCAAATAATAGTAAGAGTGAGGAAAGTGAAAAGGTTTTTAAGAAGATTACTTTTAACCAAAGTAAAATTCAAAACCTTCCCGAGTCGTATCCCGACGAAGCGTGAATGGAGAATCGTGGTTAAGTTTGTGATCGCGTGTTTGAATAATCAAATTTTTGATTTGGGATTGGGATTCTATTTCTACTAATAATATGCAAAAATAAATAAATACAAGCAACAATTAAGAGCAATTAAAATTGAAAACGTTAATGGGTATCTAAACCCGAGACTTAAAAACCTAAATTATCAAATTTTAACCCTAAAATGCCAAATTTCATTTTTTAAAGGATTCCTAAATGATTAAAAATAATTTTAGAAAAAAGAATTATATTTTTATGACTTTTATTTATTTTTTTATGAATTAAAAACTGATTTAATCTAAAAATATTATTAAAAATACTAAACTAATTTATAAAAAACTAAAAAATTCACGAAAAGTACTTTATAACTGTTTCATAATCCTAAGAAAAATATAAGTGGGTCAACAGCGTATGGGTTTAAGCAGTAAATAAGCTAAATAGCATAACTAAGACTAAAATGAATTAGGTTTAAATATTAAATAAGTAACAAACTATGAACGAAAAAGACCCCAGGGCAGTTGGTAGTGTGTGCTGGTGTTAAGGTGTTGGTTGAGTAAGGTTGAGGTCTCGGGTTTAACCCTTGAGACTTCCTTCAACTCCCAACATTTTTATTTTGCAATTTTTTTTATGAAAAAGTTAAACAAGGCTGAAATAAGCAACTTTTGTGAAATGACTTTTTATAATAACTTAAAAATAAGCTAGAAATTAGCTTAAAAAGGTGGCAAATTCACTTCAAAGCTTAAAAGCTTTGGCATTCAAATAATTTTGACAACATAACCTTAATAAGCTCACACTTATCCAAATAAGCTACCAACAGGCTTTATCCCACACTTATTTAAGCATAAACCTAACCTAGTATAAGCAATTACTAATCTGCTCATAAAGCACAGAAAATTCATAAATTAGCTTCTTTAACTAAAAAAACTTAACAACAGTCTTATTGAAGGCAACTTTAAAGCTAATTTTAAGCCTACTAAGATCATTTTGCTATAGTCTAAAAGCTAAAAACAGATAGCAGGTAGTATACAGCTATTAAGAAAAAAAAAAGCAAAATTTAAGCACTTAGGAACATTAATAAGCTAGAAAATGACAAATAAAAAAGCCTGATTACACTTAAAATCCTATGTTTTTGGTTTTTTCAAGTTTTTATAAAAGCTAAAATGACAAACTACAACCCTATTTTTAAGCTAGCAAATAAAAGCTAAACTAAAAAAATCAAGCCTTAATAGTTTGAGGTATACTACAAATCGCTTTAAGCTATCAAATTCAAACCCTAAAACAACTAACAACTAGCCTAGAATTAGATTGAAAAGGGACTTTTAACTTTTAAAACTGGTACTATGAACTTTGATAGATTTTGACAGAAACACAAACCACAATAGCAGACCTATGTAACCTTGTTTCTACTTCATTTTGAGACTTAAACATGCATAAAAACAACACCATAAAGCCACATTCAAAGATCTAATTGACTAAGCTTATGATTCACAGATTCAAATCACAAGTAGATAAAACCTTAATACTGAGTTTTGAACCTTAAAAACTTTTATAAACTAACTTATAACCTTAATGACAGCTTAACAAAGTTGACTTAAAAGCCAAAAGGCATTCAAGCAGTTTTAACACTTGGTTAAAACTACTAAGCCAAACACCCGTTTAACAAAACTGATTTCATTTTAAACTTGAAATAAACTGATTTAAGCTTAGATTTATAAAAACAGATTATAAACTAAGCATATTTAGCATTAATAAGCAAATTCTAACCTTCAATAAGCACTTAACTATAAGCAAATAGAATAAGCAGATTTGAGCTAAACAAGACATATTTTATCTAAAACTTAAACTAATGATCTATAATCTATAAACTAAACATATTAAGCATTTCTAAGAGATAATAAGCACTAATAAGCAAATAGAAATAGTAAATAAGCAGTTATATAAGCTAAGACAGTTTTAAGCTAAAAATGGAAAAGTGAACTTACAAAACCCTTTGCTTAAACAAGGGTAGTAAATGCTCTTAGAGCTTATCTACAAAGCTCTAGCTTGTTAAAAACAAGCTAGTAAAACCTTATAAGCCCTTCCAAATCCGGCTTATCTTCCATTAAAGCTTAGGTAATTTAGGGGTAGATTTTTGGTGAATTTTTCTTAAACACTTAACAGTTTAGTTTATATTGCTTATAGTAAAACAAGTTAAAGTAGAATTTATAAGAGCTTATTAGACCATTTTCAAAGCAAATAATTCATTAACATAAGAAAAACAGACTTTAACATAAAAACTTAAAATTTCATTAAACCTTGAAAATGTTTACAATACTTGAAAATAAGCTAACTTAAATTAAAAATAAGTTGTAAAGTACAATAAAAAAGCTACACTAGAGAAAAAAAACTACATCCCTATACTTGACTAAATGGTCTCTATATATAGCCGAATTGAGAAGCACTAGTCCTTTGAGGTGTGTTTCTTTTGTGAGAGGGATTTGGCGTGCTCCTCAAGCCTTCCAATCTCAGCCCTTGATTCCATTTTGTGTTTCTTTAAGCCCATCTCAGCCATTAATCTTGATCACATCCCATCAACCAATCAAAAATCATAGGATTGCCAAGGTGGATTTGTGGTCTAGGGGAATGTGTTAGTGGGGTATGAGGGGGATTTGTCGGGTTGCAGGGTGAAAGGGATAGGGATGATGAATAGTTGGATTTGGCGGGAAATGGTTTAGGGGTACTACTTGTTTAATTTATGACGGGTGTTAGGGGTGAGGGACTAACGGTGTAAAGGGAAAATATGATGTAGGGACTGACTATGTTAGTCCCTAAGGACTAACGATGTAAACCCCTAGGGACTAATGGTGTAAACCCCCAGGGACTAATGGTGTAAAGGCTAATGGGCTTATATTTTGGGCCGGTTTAAATGGTTTTGGATTTGGACTTTTGATTTAATAGATAAGCTCAATGGGTTTACTTAGCCTATTAACTTGGGTGCGGGTTGGCCCATTTAAGATGCACACGTCTTTGGCTTCGACTTTTCATGATCTTTCCATTCCCGTGCTCGGTTTTGTCAGTTTTGGCTTTGTTTTTGTCCTTTAGTGAATATCCGTTACCTGCATAATACAAATAGCAAAACACACATATATTTGGCATTTTATGTCCATTTTTGGTTATTTAGGCTTGTTTTTATAGGTAAAAGGTATGTGTAATTAAGCACATACCAAAATCCCCCATACTAAACTATTATCGTGTCCTCACGTAATGCTATAAGTAAACACTTTAGAAAACCAAGAATCTCAATCCCCCTCGACTAATTACCTCGAAAGTTAGCTAAGTGTTCATCAAAGGGAATTAAAGAATCATTAGCTTTGAAAAGCCCCGTTTTAACCATTTTATAAATCTAAACTAATTACCACACATATTTTTTATATTTTTCCTTTTTCTTTTTCTAACTAGAATGTCTAGACTTTCGTTATTTTTATAACCTTTAGGGTCATAGAATAAGAAGCACTTCAATCCTAAAATGCTCAAAAGGATAAATTCATCATCCCCGATTTTTCACATGTCCCAAACCAAGCTTAAAAATGAAATCACCGTTAAATATAAGTTTAGATGCTAACACTACTCATACTTGTAACTTGTGAAACTTTTCACTCCCAACAATTATTATATCTTAGGTGAATGTTCTTATTTTGAATTTCAACGATGGATCAACCTTTTTAAGAAAATTGCAATATTTCTATGTTTTACGTTCCACCCAAGAATTATGATTTTGAAGGCGAGATCATTCCATGTAGCGACTTTCTTCTTGGCACATCCTAGCCGAGACCGGCTTAGGTGTCCAGGATTTTAACACCCCACAGAGAATAGTATCGGAACTTACGGACCTTTGGTTTCAAAAACTCTTAGGCTTCTCGTAAAACAAACAATTTATTTAGAAAAACCACAACTCAAAACGAAATAGTCTTAGTTCAAAAGCATATTTAAATTTAAGAAAAAACGATTTTCCCTATATTTATTAAATCACATATATTACACTTAATATAATTATGCATGCTTTAAACGAAGGAAATCCTCGACCTTTTTAAAGGCTGCAACATCGGTTGTGAGCCGACAAGATGCAACAAACTTTTATCAGTCTCGAATTATTATTCTTACTATGGGCCTTCTTTTGAAGAATGTCACATCGGTTGTGAGCCGGTAAGAGGCAGTAAACTTTTATCAGCCCACAATTATTATTATTATCGACTACATTAAAAAATCGTTGATTTAAGTTTAATTTTCGAACATAGCACTTAATATTAGTCAGGTTAGGAGCTTATAGGAGAAAAAAGCCACAAACTACACTTATGAGCTCTTAAGATTTCCAACTAATCCTTGCTTAGCATCTAACTCATAATTTACACTATCATTTCTCGTTCTTCGCAAATTTAAAATCTTTAATAAAAAGATCCGCGAATGCTTAGTCAAATAAACTAGCGTAGACAAGTTTATAAAGGTTAAGGGACAAATCTAAGAGCTCAACACGCTTGATCGAGTCAAAATTTCTTCTTATTCTTCCCAGCAAGAAAGTCAACATTGTGATAAAACACTTATTTTAGTTTTGAAAATTTTTAATTTTTTTATTTTTTTGGTATTTTGGTGGTAAAAACGGGATTAGGTGAAAACAACGACTGCAGGCATAATCAAATCGTTATTAAGTATGCTCAAAGATAAACATTAGTCGAAAAGATTTAGGATATTGGATTCCCATAATCATGCTAAGGATTGAAGCTCGAGTGAACGAAGGACAAAACCACGAGCACGAGAGTCTTCAAAATCCGAGGCAATCCTGGACATACAACACAAACCACAAAACACAAGAAAGGAAGAGGCGAACCTCCTCACGTCACACTTATTCATTACTACCGTAATTATATTAAGATAAGCATAGGTTGCCACCCACGAAGCGCTTGTTTATTAATGAGTCACTAAGCTTGACTCGTCCCCGAATTTAGTTGTCCATGGGGAAGGTTTGGAGATCCGGGACAACCATCGGTGGTATGTCCCCTCCAAAATAGTGTTTGAGTCTATGACCGTTCACCTTAAAGTTTGGTCCGTCGGTTTGAGATAACTTGACGGTACCATAAGGGAAAACTTGAGCAACGGTGAACAGTCCGGTCCAACGGGATTTAAGCTTGCCCGAGAAGATCTTTAATCGAGAATTGAAGAGAAGAACTCGATCACCAACGTTGAAAACGCGGTTCTTAATCTTGGAGTCATGAATCTTCTTCGTTTTCTCTTTGTAGATTAAAGAGTTCTCGTAGGCTTGATCCCGGAGTTCATTTAATTCATTCATTTGAACTTTCCGGTGATCACCCGCGGTCTTAAGGTCAAAATTGCAATGTTTCAAGGCCCAATAGGCCTTGTGTTCAAGTTCGATAGGAAGATGACAAGCCTTTCCGTACACTAGCTTATAAGGAGTGCACCCGATGGGTGTTTTGAAAGCGGTACGGAAGGCCCATAAAGCATCATCTAACTTATCGGACCATGAAGCACGATTTTCGCCTACGGTCCTTTCTAAGATACGTTTCAAACCACGATTTGAAACCTCCACTTGTCTACTAGTTTGTGGATGATACGCGGTAGAAAGACGGTGAGTAACTGGTATAGTCAAATTTATATATATATAGTATAACTCCCGTGACATTTTTCCAAATTACTATCTAAAACAGAGAAGTAAAGGATAAAATCTCAACTTAGAAAAACAACTAATGTATATTTTAATCGGGAAGTATTTCTTCTGGGTCGTTCCCAACGAAGTTCAGTGAATTGGATTCGGGAATAATTCGGATTGAGTCAAAGAATTAATAAAGGATTTTTGAATTTTGAATTACACTACAAAAATAATAGCACAATTAAAATATAGAAACAATTAAGGAAACTAAAACAATTAACTAGCACGAAATTTTAATACACGAAAATTAAAAACGTGAGCTAAAACTGAAATTTAAATTCGAAGGACTACTTTTAAAACTCTTTATACCTAAAATCACAAATTTAAAAAGAAAATTTTAGGAAAAAGAATTAGAATTTTTTAACTATTTTTGTATTTTTTATGAATTTTTAAAGAAAAATGAATTACTAAAAATAAACTTTTTCTAAAAATTAAAACTAAAATTCTATTTTTATTTTTCAAAAATACTAGAATTAAAAAGAAAAATTTATCACAAAAGAATAAAGATTTTACCACTCTTATTTTTTATTTTCTAGAATTCTTTAAGAAAAGAAATTAACTTAACATTCTTTTAATTTGACTAGAAAATACAAATTTTAACTGGAAAATATAAAAGAAAAAATTGGTACAGTTTTTTACTTTACTTAAAATGTGCAGAATGAGAATGAAAAATACTAAAGGAATAAAAATGCCCAGATTTTATAAAGCAATTGACCCCTAATTTTACTAATTAAAATATAAACCCTAATCTTATTAAATCTAATATTAAAAATATAAATCATATTTTATTAAACCCAAAAGACAGGGTAGAAAATGTAACAATTGAAAGTAAAGGGTAGGCGGGGTAACTAATAGAAAATTACACTATAGTTAAATCAGACAACCTTAAACTATTAAAAAAGTACAAAACAGACCCTACGATTTAGCTTATTTTTGGCTTATTTAAAAAGTGAAAATTAGCAAAAGCTTAAAACTACAAAGTTAAACCTGAGCTTATACACAACAACTTTAATAAAAGCTCTTTGAACTTTTATCCACTAGATAAGCTAAAAATTAAGCATTTTAAACTGAACAACAGAAACTAAGGTTTTCCTAACTTTTTCAAACTTTGGCTTATATCTAGCTTATTATTCAATGAAAATTGAAACCAAAAGAAGCTAAATAAAGATTGTAATGTGTTATAGAGATGTATAGAAAGAATATAAGCTACAAGTGAACAAGATTAACAAGAACTTTGATTATAAAAAAGTGACTAGATTCAGGCTTAAAACTGTTTGATATAAGCAATTCCTAATAAGCTAAAAGCTCAAATCTAAATCATTTAGAATACTGAAATTTGCAAATAAGCTCTCCTATGATTTTGTGTTTTTACTAGATAAAGAATTTTGGAATAACAACTAGAAATGAAGAATCTAAGAGAAATAAGCTAGTACTCTAAGTTGTGCTGCTACTACTTTTTGCAAGAAAATTTAAGCTAGTCTAAGAGCTTAAAAATGAAAATCAAGAGATGATTTATATTAAGCTAATGGAATACTACTAAGATGCTTAAATCTAATTTCTAACTCTACTTTCAAATGCTAGAAAGAAGCTTTAAAAATGATAAGCAACAGCAGTTTAAACTAAGTTAATATGCTGATATTGATATACTTGACAAAAAACTCAAATGAAGGACTAAATTCATAAAGCGAATACTCTTAAATCAACTCAACTACAAGTTATTAATTTCTACATTACCAAGTATGTAAACTCTAAATTCTATAATCATTAACACTTAAAACTACTATGCACTTTAAAGTGCCCTGGTGCTAGCAAGAGACTTTTAAGCTCAAAACTTTGAAATTCTTCAAACTATCTTGCAAAACCTTTTTAAAACTTGATAATCCTGAAAATCTAAACTATGCAAAGAGTTTTGACATTCTCTTGTTGACTTTAAAGGTCAAAAATGCCTTAACCCAAACACTAGTTTACTCAAACTGTCCAAACTATTTTTTATCTAAAATCTATTTTAAAGCTAAAACTACTAAAACCTTATATCTACTCAATCTAAAACTCACCTAATTAAGCTATTTTAGCAAAAAAAACCTACAGCTTATTAAAAGGAATAAGCTAGTTACTCAGCTAGCTTATTCTACTAAATGACAGAATTAAAGGAAATTACAACTTAATGGATTCTAACTACAACAACTTTAAAACATTTGAATATCTAAACTAACTAAACAATTTTAAACAGGATTAAGCACAAGGAAAACAAAGAAATAAGCTACATGAATTAAGCTAGGTGTATGCTAAAATCAAAAGTTATGAAGCTAAACCTTTTGAATTGTAGTCTCTGCCCTTAGCCACTCTTGTTGAATGAGTGGCTCTAAATTTCAGAACCTAATTGGCACCTTGCCTCTAAAACCTGAGCTTTAAGCTCAATAAGCTAATTTGAGCTTATTACTCCTCATTGCTTCCAAATATCAATCAAAAGTAATCAAATAATCATGACTTTGACTTGGATGGAACAAAAAACAGTAACTAAATGACTTTACACCTAAACTTTGACTGGAAATTTGGAGAACTTTAAGAAACTATTATAAGCTTCAATGAGCTTATGAGAGCTTATTGTATCAAAACAGCTTAAAAATTGAAATCAAACTCTAGTAAACTAAATGTTTAGCTTTTATTGATTATGTAAGGTAAAGTTCAAACTGAGAATACAAAGGTACAAGTGATTTGAAAGATTTTAAAAGCTTTAATTTCGAAGAAATGACGTATACGTAAATTTAAAGAGAGTTACAAAGAAAATTTAACTCACTAAAAATCTAACACTCTAACTATCTATTACAGGCTCCTATTTATAGATGAGAGTGATGAGAGGATAAGAGCTTCCATCATTCCTAGCCCTTGATCTTCATAAACTTGATTTTTAGCCGTTAGATCTCTTGGATGATGTGTTCGGACCAATAGGAAGTTGCCACGTGTGCAAAATGATGTGGAAATGGGTAAATACGAGGTGGGGAAGAGTAGGGAGAAACAGGGAAGGGATTTGTGAAGGTGGGTTTGTGCGGGTTTTGGGCGGGAAAAGAGGTTAGGGGTGGTTAGGGAGAAACTAGCCCGCGTTTTGGTTTGAAAGTTTGGAGTATTTGCATTTCAAGTCCCTCTGTTTTCTTTCAATCCGTGTAGTGTAAAAATGACTTTGAAACTTTACACTTCTGGCCCTTGTACTTGCTTTACATTTTTCCTCTAATAAACAAACTTTGTCTAACTTTGACTGCTAGTTCGAAGAAGTCAAAATCAACTGAAGCTCCAAAGCCTGATGTTCCTGCTGATTCACAACAACCATCTGTTGAAGTCCCTTCTCAGAAAGCTACACAAGAGGATGTTGAAGTTCCTTCTACCACTACTTCTACAGCACAACAAACTGCTTCCTCAACCAAGAAGGTTGGTACCAGGAGGAAGCAATTTGGTCCAAAAGGTGTTCATCCTTCTTGCTCTACCATTCTTATTGAAGACGGAGATCCTGAAGCTGAACACAAAATGTGTATCAAGTATGCTTCTGATGCAGATTCAGCTTCTGATGATGATACACCCATTAATTTGCATGGTGTTGTTGACTGGGAATTACTGCCTACGGGGTTAGGCTGGGTCAATGTCATCTACAAGAAAGACAATTCTCGCAAGTGCTTTTCGAGACTTAGGGAAATTCTTCACCTGGTTACTAGAACAGACTTGATGATCATATATGGCCGTGTGATGACATTTTATCAGGATAAGCAAGCTACAGGAGCAGGTCTTGTTCTGTGGGGAGATCTTAAGGTGTTGATAGATTCACCTGAAGTGAATGATGGTAGTGATGTTTGGAAGAACCAACACACTTGGATTATTCAAAGCTGGAAGCTATATTCTTCTACTGGTATTCATGTGTTGGAGACGGTTAGTGGACTTGTGCTACA
The DNA here is from genome assembly GCA_026074375.1 of Tanacetum coccineum. Taxonomy (NCBI): domain Eukaryota; kingdom Viridiplantae; phylum Streptophyta; class Magnoliopsida; order Asterales; family Asteraceae; genus Tanacetum; species Tanacetum coccineum. The sequence continues at coordinate 25,216 of BQNB010002496.1, forward strand.
TATGTTTGTTGATAAGAGGTATCCTCTTTCTATCAATCTTATCGAACGGATGCTTGATCATCAGCTGGAAATTTGTCGCGATACAGTGGGTAATGAATTTACCACTGCAGTTCAGTTGATTGCCTTTCTCAAGAAACAAATTTCTGATTCAAGGTGTCCTAAGGTTCATGACTGGTATTGTTAAGTTTGTTATATTTATCTTATTATATTTTGTTTTTCTGTTTTCTTCTATATTTTGTGCAGTTGTTGTATATGTTGGTTTTTGTCTTTTGGAAAATCTTGATTTTTAGGTATACTCTTTTGGGGAAAGATCACTTGGTTTTTTTTTAAAACTACATATGAGCATTTTGCGTTTCAGGCTCATCTTTGTATCTCATTGATCTATATTGATAAACTGGTTTTATGGCACAATCTTTACCAGGAAATATTTTGGGTGTGACACTCTATGGTTCTCAATTACCAGGCCATTAGGCTAGAATTAATTGAGGAATGGTTTCAATTCCCAGGTCAATGACCAGAATGAATTGATAAAGCTTTAATGATTTGCTTAAAATCATAGAGTTCCTCAACTGACTGATGTTTAAAGTACCAATAAGTTGAGATGGTTTGCAATCCACCATGGGAGTAACCCTTTCTGGGTCCCAAGGATTGTCTAGCCCACAAGCAAACGGTTATGTGGTAAAGGCTTATAAAATCCGTTGATGGTTGCCAGGTTACCCAAAACTAAATGGTTTTCACTTGCCATGTTCTTGGAATGAAAAAGTAGCTAGTCCGAGAGGGTACGGCTCTTGGTAAAGACTAACTCAAATCCGTTGATGGCTGTAATGACTTGCCAAAAGTCATATAGTTCTTCCACTTCCTATGATTCATGTTCTGAAAGTGGAAAATGGTTTCAGTCCTCCATGGATTTGACCCTTTCTGGGTGCCAATGGACTGACTAGCCCAAGAGTGAATGGCTACTTGGTAAAGGCTCATCAAACCCATTCATGTAGCTGTGGTGATCCTGTTGCTGTCCATCTTTCGATGCTGAGTTTCTTGTTGCTGCTTCAATGTTCTGACGTTTGTTTTTGGAGGTGGTTTCAAGATGTAGCTGTTCAATCCTCTGGTGCTTTCAACGAAAGATCTATCTAGAAACTTGAAGTTAACTATGTCAAATTCAAGTTTAGGGGAGGATTGTTAGGAATTTTGTAATAGAAAGTTACTACTAGTAGGTATGTAGTTCCTACTGGTAGAGTAAACAGTTCCTGCTGGTAGTGTAGTTCCTACTGGTAAGGATAGTAGTATAGTTAGTACTGGCAGTACAAAAGTAATTCCTGCTGGTAATACAATATTAGTCCTGGTAGTATTATGCTTACTCCGGGTTGTTAGTGAAGTTAGTTAGTAATAGGGATATGCATGAGATATCCTAGGAAGTGATAACCCTTATCACTTTAGCTTTTAGTTAGGGTTTCATGGGTATTTAAGCAACTTACGGCTTGGATGAATGTAACTGATTGAATTCATTAGAAACACGTTTATTATCAATAGAAAAGATCCATAGAGGATCATTGGTTTTAGTAATTCTTTAACTCTGTTGTTTATATTCCGCGTAAACAATAGTTTCATTTGTTAGAGTCTCTCTTAGAGTTGCTTGTGATTACATAAGTGCTCTACAACCTCAACAGGCGTAAAGATCTATCTAGGGCTGGACCTACATCAACTTTAGCTCTATCGACCTCAATCCTAGACTTAGAAATTTTGTGGCCGAGGACAATGCCCTCTTTAACCATGAAATGTCACTTCTCCCAATTTAGAACTAAGTTGGTGTCTTCGCACCATTTTAGCATTTAGTCTAAATGGGAGAGGCATGAAGAGAAAGAATCCCCAAAGACCGAGAAATCGTCCATGAAGACCTCCATTGTTTCCTCGATCATATCATGGAAAATGGCCATCATGCACCTTTGGAACGTGCCCGGAGCATTACATAAACCAAAAGGCATACGTCGGTAGGCAAACGTCCCATAAGGGCAAGTGAAAGTGGTCTTCTCTTGGTCTTGCGGGTCAATAGGAATTTGAAAATATTTGGAAAATCCATCTAAAAAGCAATAGTATTCGTTCCCTGCTAAACGTTCTAGCATTTGGTCCATGAAAGGCAACGGGAAATGGTCTTTACGAGTGGCATCATTAAGCTTACGGTAGTCAATACAAACACGCCATCCCGTAACTAACCTAGTAGGTATCAACTCATTATCTTCGTTTTCAACCACGGTCATGCCACCCTTTTTAGGCACACAATGAACGGGACTCACCCACGGACTATCGGAGATAGGGTAAATCAATCCGGCATCAAGGAGTTTGATAACTTCCTTTTTGATAACCTCATGAATTTTTGGATTTACCCTTCTTTGATGTTGAACCGCCGGTTTGAAGTCGTCTTCCATTAAGATCTTGTGAGTACAAAAACTAGGGTCGATACCCTTAATGTCAGAAATTTTCCATGCGATGGCCCGTTTGTGTGACTTAAGAACCTTTAAAAGGGCGGCTTTTTCTTCTTCTTTTAATTCTTTAGAAATTATGACGGTAATTTATCGGTTCCTTCTAAAAATGCATATTCCAAATGAGAAGGTAAATCCTTAAGCTCAAGTTCTGGTGGTTCTTCGATTGAAGATTTTGTCATAGTAACATCAACTTACTTAAAGTCGTCATTTTTCATTGAAGGGAAATTTGGAGAAGGATCTTCATTTAACAATTTCTCAAGGTAAAGAATATCTCCCTCCGTGTCGTAGTAATCATCATCCAAATTAGAAAGTTCTTCCGGGGTACATATAAAAGTCTCTATTTCTTCCAAAATGAAATATCCTCCTTCAAAAGGAGTGAACAAGGGGGAAGAAGAAGCGATGATAGGATCCGAAGGAGTGGGATTGCCACTCGTCGAACTATCTGAAAATCCGAGCACTTCTTGAGCATACTCCTCGCATACAACGTCTATTACATTGACATGATGAACCATTTCATCATAATAATAATGGGAGTATCTCGAAGTGTGCCCGATTTTAAACGTAATGGCTTCATCATTGACTCGAAGAGTTAACTCTTCACCATGTACATCGATTAAATCTCTTGCCGTCCTCAAGAAAGGTCTCCCGATGATGAGAGGAACCCGAGGATCGACATCGTAATCAACTACAACAAAGTCGGCCGGAAAATAAAATTTTCCTACTTTCATAAAGACATCTTCGGCAACACCTTTCGGATGAGCGACCGATCGGTCTGCGAGTTCGAGTGTCATGCGAGTCGGAGTAAGTTCTGGGAGCGAAAGCTTCTTCTATACGGAAAGAGGCATTAAATTAATACTAGCGCCAAGATCGGCCACGGCTAAGCACTCATCTAGCTCCGAAAAATCACACGGGATGAGAAATTTATAGGGGTCTTTAAGTTTTTAGGCAACTATTTTAGGAGCATTGCCGAACAATTTTCATTTAACGGAGTATTTGCTAATTCGAACAACTTTCCTTATTACTAAGTAAACTCTTAAACGTAGAAGCAAACTTTGGCATATGAAGAAGAGCATCCGCAAAGCTAATATCGAAGTGTAATTTTTGAAAGATTTTAAGAAACTTCAACATTTGATTACTAGCCTTTTCACAAAGCTTTTGGTCGTTAAGCCTTGAAGGATAAGGTATTGACGGTTTAAAATTAGGCTTCGGAGCAACTTCGGGCTCTAGAATCGGGTCTTGGACAACCAAAGGTTGGACGTGTGTGATACTTTCTAAACTTGTATTTTGCACCTTGTCCTTTGTCGCCTCGGTTTCACGTTCCACTTCCTTCGGGAGAGGAGAAGGAGTAGGTAGAATCGTAGGTCCATCGTAAGAAACACTACTTCAGGTGGTAATAGCTTTCACGTCACCTCTCGGGTTAGCTACGGTATTACCAGGAAGTGATCCCGAACCCGAGGGACTTTGTATTTGTAAGAAATTACTTAACATGTTCTTTATCTCATTGTTCTGATTCGTCATTGAAGTCTTGAATTCATTTTTCAATTCTGTTTTCATGTTATTAATTTGATTTTGCATAGCTCTCATATTAACTTCATTAGTCTTTATGTAGTTTGAAAGATCATTCGAAGGTCCAACTTGAGCTTGATAATTTGGAGCTTGAAAATTCAGAGCTTGATAATTGTTGTTTCCTTGATTGAAGTTTTGCCCTCTTCCTTGATTGTTCGGAGCTTGATAATTCCCTTGATTTTGATTTTGATTGTATCGGTTTTGATTATTTTGCACATTCGGTTGATTGAACCCGGGTGGTCCGAGGTAATTATTCGAGCGATAGCTAAGCAAATTACGGTCACCTTGTGGTTGGTAGGAATTACCCCCCGAATTATGGTTACCCGTAGTAGCATAAGCGGCCTCTTGAGTGTAGCCATCGACGGCTGGACACTCGGTAAAAGAATGGGGACCACCACAAGTCTCGCACTTCGGACTCACAGATTTGACCGATTGTATTTGTCTCATCATATCTAGAAAATTCTTATTCATCATTTCCAATTATCGAACAACTTCTAGACTCTCGATAGTAGTAGTAGAAGAGATATTTCTAGACGTCTCGTCTTGAGCTACTGAAGTGTCCCAATGGTTGTGGTGAGCGGTCATGCTCTCGATCAATTCGTAACATTCTTTCGGTGTCTTTTGCATAAAAGTTCCTACTTCTACAACATTGATGGTGTCCTGATGGCTTAATGTCAAACCATTATAAAATGTATCAATTTATGTAACTAAAAACATGTTATGGTTAGGACACTGATCAATGGATAATTTGTAACGCTCCTATGGCTCGAATAATGATTCGTGCGGTTTTGTTCAAATTTCGTGATCTTGTTCCTTAATTTAGTCACCATTGAAGGAGAAAAATACTTCGAGAGAAATTTCCTCATCATATCGTTGAAAGAGTGGATGGAATTCCTTAGAAGGTGATCATACCATGCGATAGCATGATGCGTCAAGGAATATAGGAAAAGAGATAAACGAAGGGCGTCATCGGAGACCCCATTTTGCTTCATATGTTGAGTAATTTCCAAAAATTTGTCAATATGTCTATTGGCATCGTCGCCCGGTAATCCATGAAATTGGCAAGTATTTTAAACTTGTTGATCATGTGATAACGAAGTCTAAAATCCGTAGCCTGAATTGGAATCGGGGCAATTGGTCTACCCCGTCCATTTATAGACGGTTGGCACACCTCCTCCACCAATCGGGGAGCTGGCCCATTAGGTCTCACCACCGAAGGTGGACCATTATTATTAGGAGGAGGGGGTCCCGCAGGAGGCGTTCCCTGATTATTATGAGGAATGCTTATAACTTCTTCGAAGTCAAAAAGAGATGACAGTTCACCTAAATTCCTTCGTCGAATAAGACTCTCGGGGTCTCTAAGCGGAGAATATAGATTAGAAGAAGTAGTGCGAGTGCTCATCCACTAAAAACAAGATAAAAATAAGATAGAACGAAAATATTTTTGTAACCGATAATCGAACAAGTGTACGGTATCTCTCTAGAAAACGCACGAAGAAGCGAAGGAGCGGGTAAGCGCGAAGCGTTTTAAAAACCTTCTCCTTTTGGGTCGAAGTTTGTAGGATCAACCTTCCTTAAACCTCTCTTATAGTTTGTTAATCTAAAGGTGAGCCATTTTCACAAGTGACACAACGGGTATTTTTGTGTTTTTTTATATATATAATAACTTTAAGGATCACGGAACAAGAAATACTAAAAGGATAAATTCATCGTCCTTGATTTTTCACCCGCCCCAAACCAAGCTTAAAAACGAAATCATCGTTAAATACAAGTTAAGATGCTAACACTACTCATAAATGCTAATTGTGTATGCATAGCTACTTTCCGCTCCCTTATTCCTAAATCCTCTAAGGGTTTTGTTCTTATTATTGGCGACAAATAAATTAAATTCTTATTCATATAAAGTAAAACCGGTTTAGACCACAATTAGTTTGAAATCCTTTCATAAAGAGACGATATAGTGGGAATAAGGTCGACATTAAGCTTCTAATTTCACATGATTTAGGGGTTATTAACTACGAGTCCAGAGATGGAGGCTTTATTTAGATAACCCCGGAGTCAAAATTTGGCTTTATTATTATCATTATTATAGCAACATTATTAAACCTCGGTCCTTTAAACAACTGACACATCGGGCGTCCTAACCGACAAGAACCAGTAGTCTTATTTTGACCTCGGTGATTTCCTTGACCTTTTTGAAGGCTGCAACATCAGCAGCGAATTGACCAGATGCAACAAACTTTTATCAGTCTCGGATTATTATTACTATGTACCTTATTTTGAAGACTGCCACATTGGCAGCGAACCGACCAGAGATAGTAAACCTTTATCATCCCACAGTTTTTATTATTTATTCATAGCTCCACCCTTTAAATGACTGTCACATCGGTATGCAAGCCGACCATGATCCAGAAGTCTTATTTTGGCTTCGGTTTATTACATTATTATTTATATTGTAGCCAAATTTCAAGTCTTGTAGTCTTTTAACTACCTAGACAACGGTAGCGAGCCGTCAGGAATCGATAGCCTATTTCCCCACAACACTAACAGAACCTCTATGTGTACCTTAATTTCACCAGAAGGAGTCTCTACGAAGTGTTTTAAACTATGAATCGCAAAAACCAAAGTGACTTTATTTATTCAACAATTATATAACGTTTATTAAGCTGATGGGAGCAAAAAGCCATAATTAATCTCTATGAGCTTTAAAGAGATCCAACTACTCTATGTTTAGCATCTAACTTATATAAAACTCTATCATTTCTCGTTATTCGCAAATTTAAAATCTTTACTAAAAAGATCCGTGAATGCTTAGTCTAATAAAACAAGCTTTGCATATTTAAAGTCTATCATGGAAACTTGCAAACTCTTGGCTTTTTCAAGCTAGAATCCGCGTTTTAAAGCTTTTTGTATAAAAGACTAGCTAAAGCTTAAATTTATATAAGTTAAGGGGCAAGCTAGAGCACAACATGCTCGATCAAGTCAAAATTTATGCTCAAAAAGACAAAACTACGTGTCAAAACACTTATTCTATTTTTGATTTTTTTTAAATTTAGCCTAAAATCACATATTTTTGGTGGCAAAAACGGGGCTACGTGAGGACAAGGCAAATGCAAGTAAGATCAAATCGAAAGATCCCCAATACTATAACTACACATTGTCCTCAATGTGAGACTGTCATGGCGCCGTTGCCGAGGATCGAACCCGGGTCACCCGCATGACAGGCGGCATGACAGTCTCACATTGAGGACAATGTGTAGTTCTAGTATGGGGGGGGGATCTTTTGATTTGATCTTACTTGCATTTGCCTTGTCTTCACGTAACCCCGTTTTTGCCACCAAAAATATGTGATTTTAGGCACAAACCACAAAACACGAGAAAAGAAGAGGCGAGCCTCCTCACATCACACATATTCATAAATATTACACTAATATACTAATACTAGGGATAAGCATGGGTTGCCACCCACGAAGCGCTTGTTTTTATTAACCGAGTTACGAGCCTGACTCGACCCCGAATTTAGTGGTCCATGGGGAAATTTTGGAGATCCGGGACAACCATAGGTGGTATGTCCCCTCCAAAATAATGTTTGAGTCTCTGACTGTTCACCTTGAAGTTTGGTCTGTCGTTTTGAGATAACTCGATGGTACCATAAGCGAAAACTTGAGTAACGGTGAATGGTCCGGTCCAACGGGTTTTTAGCTTGCCCGAGAAAATCTTTAATCGAGAATTAAAGAGAAGAACTCGATCACCATTGTTGAAACGCGGTCTTAATTTGGAGTCCCCATGATCCTCTCGTTTTCTCTTTGTAGATTAAAGAATTCTCGTAGGCTTGATCCCGGAGTTCATTTAATTCATTAATTTGAACTTTTCGGTGATCACCCGCGATCTTAAGGTCAAAATTACAATGCTTTAAGGCCTAATAGGCCTTGTGTTCAAGTTCGATAGGAAGATGGCAAGCCTTTTCGTACACAAGCTTATAAGGAGTGCACCTGATGGGTGTCTTGAATGCGGTACGAAAGGCCCATAATGCATCATCTAACTTATCGGACCATGAAGCTCGGTTTTCGCCTACGGTCCTTTTTAAACTCGTTTGCGGATGATACGCGGTAGAAAGACGATGAATAACTCCATACTTAAGCATTATTTTTACGAATTGGTCATTGCAAAAATGAGTACTGCGATCACTAATTATAGCACGGGGAGTTTCAAATCGGGCAAAAAGAGATTTCAAGAATTTAACAATGACTCGGGCATCATTAGTGGGGAGCGCTTTCGCTTCAACCCATTTAGACAAGAATTCAATGGTCACGAGAATGTACTTGTTCCCTCGAGAAGACAGAAATGGTCCCATAAAATTGATGCCCCAAACGTCAAAGATCTCGCATACTTGAATTGCATTTTGAGGCATTTCGTCCTTTTGCAAGATTTTGCCTTGACGTTGACATGAGTCACATGACTTCACCATGTCATGGGCATCGCGGTAAATTGTCGGCCAATAGAAACCAGAATCAAAGACTTTCTTAGCGGTGTAGTTCGCACCATGATGTCCCCCGGTGGGTCCATTATGGCAAGCCGTGAGGATATCAACGGCTTCTTGGCCGTAAACACATCGTCTAATCACTTGATCCGCACAAATCCTAAACAAGTAGGGGTCGTTCCAAAAATAATGCTTAACATCCTTAAAGAATTTTTTTCTTTTGTTGGGACGACATCCCTTTCACTACAAAATTCCCTGCATGGTAAGTTGCAATGTCGGCAAACCATGGGGGTACTAGAATCACCATGAAAAGTTATCATTCTGAGGGTCTCGAGAGGAAATGTTTCATTAATTTCCTTTTTCTCGAGATCACCTTGATGAGGATTTTCTAATCTAGATAAATGGTCGGCCGCGAGATTCTCCGCTCCTTTTTTATCACGAATAATGACATCAAATTCTTGGAGTAAGAGAATCCACCGGAGCAATCTTGGCTTAGCATCTTACTTAGCAAGAAGATACTTTAAATCCGGGTGGTCTGTATACACTATGGTCTTTAATAAGACTAAGTAAGGCCGGAATTTCTCGAAAGAATACACCACGGCTAATAACTCTTTTTCCGCAGTAGTGTAATGTGCTTGAGCATCCATCATGGTCTTACTTGCATAGTGTATAGGCTGAACATGTTTGGTCTTTCGTTGCCCCAAGACCGCACCTGCCGCATAATCACTAGCGCCACACATAATTTCAAATGGTAGGTCCCAATCGGGGGCAACTAAAATCGGCGCTTCGGTTAATTTCTTCTTAAGTATATTAAACGCTTCTATACATTCTTTTGAGAAAATAAACGGAGTTTCTTTTTCTAGAAGATGGGTCATCAGCCGGGCGATTTTAGAAAATCTTAGATAAATCGACGATAAAACCCGGCGTGACCTAAAAAACTTCGAACGCCTTTGACGGAAGTCGGACGAGGGAGTTTAGCTATAACATCAACTTTAGCTCTGTCGATCTCAATCCTGGATTTAGAAATTTTATGGCCGAGGACAATGCCCTCTTTAACCATGAAATGACACTTCTCCCAATTTATAACTAAGTTGGTGTCTTCGCATCTTTTGAGCATTTTTTTCTAAATAGGAGAGGAAAGATGAGAAAGAATCCTCGAAGATCGAGAAATCGTCCATGAAGACCTCCATTGTTTTCTTGATCATGTCGTGGAAAATAGCCATCATGCACCTTTGGAACGTGCCCAGAGCATTACATAAACCGAAAGGCATACATCGGTAGGCAAACGTCCCATAAGGGAAAGTGAAGGTGGTCTTCTCTTGGTCTTGCGGGTTAATAGGAATTTGAAAATATCTGGAAAATCCATCTAAAAAGCAATAGTATTTGTTCCCTGCTAAACGTTCTAGCATTTGGTCTATGAAAGGCAACAGGAAATGGTCTTTACGTGTGACATCATTAAGCTTACGGTAATCAATACAAACGCGCCATCCCGTAACTAACCTAGTAGGAATTAACTCATTATCTTCGTTTTCTACTACGGTCATACCACCCCTTCTTAGGCACACAATGAACGAGGCTCACCCATGGACTATCGGAGATAGGGTAAATTAAATCGAAATCAAGGAGTTTCATAACTTCCTTTTTGTTAACCTCATAAATTTTTGGATTCTCCCTTCTTTGATGTTGAACCGTCGGTTTGAAATCATCTTCCATTAAGATCTTGTGAGTACAAAAACAAGGGTCTATGCCCTTAATGTCAGAAATTTTCCATGCGATGGCCCATTTGTGTGACTTAAGAACTTTTAAAAGGGCGGCCTTTTATTCATCTTTTAACTCTTTAGAAATTATAATGGGTAATTTATCGGTTCTTTCTAAAAACGCGTATTCAAGATGAGATGGTAAATCCTTGAGCTCAAGCTCCGAAGGATCATCAATAGAAGATTTGATCGTTTTAAGTTCCTTAAAATTAAGTTCTTTCGGAGGGAGAGGAGATGATGGATCATCGTTTAATAACTTCTCAAGAAGACGAATGTCTCCCTCCGGATCAAAGTCGGCATCATCAATTCCCGGTGGAATTGAATCACTTGAAAGACAAGCTTCGATCTCTTCCAAAATGAAATCTCCTCCTTCAAAAGGAGTGAACGAGGGGGAAGAAGAAGCAATGATAGGATCCGAAGGAGTGGGATTGCCACTCGTCGAACTATCCAAAAATCCGAGCACTTCTTGAGCATACTCCTCACAAGCAACGTCTATGACATTGACTTGATGAACCATTTCATCATAATAATTACGGGAGTATCTCGAAGTGTGCCCGACTTTAAACGTAATAGCCTCATCATTGACTCAAAGAGTTAATTCTTCACCATGTACATCGATTAAAGCTCGTGCCGTCCTCAAGAAAGGCCTCCCGAGAATGAGGGGAACCCGAGGATCGACATCGTAATCTACTACAACAAAGTCGGCCGGAAAATAAAACTTTCCTACTTTCACAAAGACATCTTCGGCAACACCTTTCGGATGAGCGACCGATCGGTCTGCGAGTTCGAGTGTCATGCGAGTCGGAGTAAGTTCCGGGAGCGAAAGCTTCTTCCACACGGAAAGAGGCATTAGATTAATGCTAGCGCCAAGATCGTACCAAGCCTAAGCACTCATTAGCCCCGGAAATCACAATAACGGGATGAGAAATTTGTCGGGGTCTCTAAGTTTTTGGCAACTATTTTAGGAGCACAGCCGAACAATTTTCATTTAACGGAGTACTTGCTAATTCGAATAACTTTTCCTTATTACTAAGTAAACTCTTAAACGTAGAAGCAAACTTCGGCATATGAAGAAGAGCATCCGCGAAGCTAAACGAAGTGTAATATTTGAAAGATTTGAAGAAACTTCAACATTTGATTATTAAGCTTTCACGGGCTTTTGATCGGTTAAGTTTTGAAGATAAGGTATCGACTGTTTAGGATAAGGAATCGACCAGTTAGGATTATGGCTTCGAGCATAAGTTCGGGGCTCTAGCTTGCCCCTTAACTTATATAAATTTAAGCTTTTGCTAATCTTTTATACAAGAAGCTTTAAAACACGAATTCTAGCTTGAAAAAGCCAAGAGTTTGCAACTTTCCATGATAAACTTTAAATATGCAAAGCTTGTTTTATTAGACTAAGCATTCGCGGATCTTTTTAGTAAATATTTTAAATTTACGAAGAACGAGAAATGATAGTGTTTTATATAAGTTAGATGCTAAACATAGAGTAGTTAGATCTCTTTAAAGCTCATAGAGGTTAATTGTGGTTTTTTGCTCCCATCAGCTTTAAAAACGTTATATAATTGTTGAATAAATAAAGTCACTTTGGTTTTTGCGATTCTTAGTTTAAATCACTATGTAGAGATTCCTTCTGGTAAAATTAAGGTACACATCAAGGATTTGTCAGTGTTGTGGGGAAATAGGCTACCGATTCCTGATGGCTCGCTACCGTTGTCTAGGTAGTTAAAAGATCACATGACATGAAATTTGGCTACAATAATAATAATAATGTAATAAACCGAAGCCGAAATAAGACTTTTGGATCATGGTCGGCTCGCATACCGATGTGACAGTCGTTTAAAGGGTGGAGGTATGAATAAATAATAAAAATTGTGGGCTGATAAAGGTTTACTATCTCTGGTCGGTTCGCTGCCGATGTGGCAGTCTTCAAAATAAGGCACATACTAATAATAATCCGAGACTGATAAAAGTTTGTTGCATCTGGTCGGTTCGCTGCCGATGTTGCAGCCTTTAAAAAGGTCGAAGAAATCACCGAGGTCGAAATAAGATTACTGGCTCTTGTCGGTTAGGACGCCCGATGTGTCAGTTGTTTAAAGGACCGAGGTTTAATAATGTTGCTATAATAATGATAATAATAAAGCCAAATTTCGACTCCAGGGTTATCTAAATAAAGCCTCCGTCTCTGGACTCGTAGTTGATAACCCCTAAATCAAGTGAAATTAAAAGCTTAATGTGGACCTTATTTTCACCATATCGTCTCTTTAAGAAAGGATTTCAAACTAATTATGGTCTAAACCGGGTTTACTTTATATGAATAAGAATTTAATTTATTTGTCGCTAATTATAAGAATGAAACCCTTAGAGGATTTAGGAATAAGGGAGCGGAAAGTAGCTATGCGTATACAATTAACATTTATGAGTAGTGTTAGTATCTTAACTTGTATTTAACAATGATTTCGTTTTTAAGCTTGGTTTGGGGCGGGTGAAAAATCAAGGACGATGAATTTATCCTTTTAGTGTTTCTTGTTTCGTGATCCTTAAAGTTATGATATATATAAAAAATGATGAGAATAAGTGTTTGTATATTTATAAAAATGGTAAAACGGGGGCTTTTTAAAACTAGTGATTTCTTAATCCCCTTAGATGAACACTTAGCTACTTTTCGAGGTAATTAGTCTAAGGGGATGAAATTTTTGGTTTTCTAAGTATGTATTTATGACATTGTGTGAGGACGCGGCAATAGCTTAGTATGGGGGATTTTTGATATGTGTTTAATCACATATCATTTTTCCTTATTAAAATGAGCTTAAAGACCAAAAATATATGAAAATGCATTGTATATATGTATTTTATGATTTAAGTCATGCAGGTAACAGATATATCAAATATGGACAAAAACAAGCAAAAAGGACAAAATCCGAGCACGAGATTGAAAAGTACGAGAAATCGAAGCCGAAGGCGTACCCATCTTTAAATGGGCCAACCCGTACCCATTTAATGGGGCGGGTCAACCCATTAAGATTTGTACTATAAAACCTAAGCCCTAAATCTATTTATATAACTAAATCCTATCCATAAACTCTTATTATTAAACCTGGCCCAAATACAAAGCCCAAGTCATACCCGGTCCAAGTCAAACGAAGTTATAATACATGGTCAAACAACACTATACATCTTTTTCACTTCCCTCCCATTTACAGAGCAACAAACGAGCAGGGTAAATCAACCCATTCACACACGCTCGCTTGCTTCTAGAAGCTAGCGCCTGACACCTTTGATAGCATATTTTTCCGCGTTGGCAATCCTGAGCTCCCTCATTGGTCGTTGTAGTATAGTGGTAAGTATTCTCGCCTGTCACGCGGGTGACCCGGGTTCGTTACCCGGCAGCGGCGCCAAAAATTGATTCGATACAAATAGGATATATAATATATACCTAAAATACCAAATTAATTATAGTATAGTGAGTATCCCGTTTGATATAAAAATTTCTTGAGGACAAACAATATTTTATCTCTCGGAGGTCGTATCCCGACGAAGTATGAATTTGAAAACCTTGCTTCGGTTTGTGATCGCGTACTTGAATATTCAATTTTTGGGATTTTGGATTCTAAACCTAATTACGCAAAAGGAAAGCAAATAAAGGCTCGCTAGACTAGAAATTGAAGCAATTTAAAAACCTAACGACATTTAAAAGTAATTAAACACTAATTAAAACTAAATAAACTAACTTAATTAACTAAAAATGACAAATTTAAATTCTAAAAACTCAAATTGCAAAATTTTAAACTAAAATGCTTTAAAATAATTTTTAAAAATAGAAAAAAAAATTTGGTTTTTTAAACTAATTAAAACTATTTTCTTAAACTAAATAATATTAAAAATGAAATTAATAATACTAAGCTTAATCCTAATTTTTTGAGAAAAATTCCTAAAAATACTAGATGCTATTCCTAAGATTTATAAAAAAATAACTCAAAAATCTTAAGCCAATAAGCTGGGAAAATTCGAATAAGCTGTTAAGCTTTAAACTGAAACTTAGTTTTAATATTAAATGTTGTATTGGTCTTATGAAAAAGACCCAAGGGCGCAGTGGTTGAGGTGTTGGTGTTGTGTGAGGGAGGTCACGGGTTCGAGTCCTATGACTTCTTTTTTGAATTTTTTTTATTTTCTTTTTGAAAAAGCTATTCTACAAGCAATAATAAGCAACTTTAGAAAAGAGACTTTTTGACACAACTTATCAATAAGCTAAAATAAGCACGAATTAATGGAGACAATTTGCTTAAAAATGCATGTTTGCTTATAGCTAAACTGATGGATTATACTAAGCTCTAAGTTGACCAATAAGCTAATAATAAGACCAAAAAGCTAGAACAGACCTAGACCTGGATTCATTAAGCACTAGAAACTTGAAATAAGCAAACTTAATTAAGCTGAAAAACATTAAAGAACATCAAGACAGCATACACAAAAAGGACTTATTTTTAAACCTAGATTAAGACCACATAAGCACTTATAATAAGCTGAAACATGAAAACAGGTTAAGACTAAGACCTAATAAGCACTAATAACTAAAAATAAGCAAGTTAAAATAAGCAGAAAAGCAATTATAAGCACTAAGACAGCAGATTCTAAGGACACATTTTAAAGGGTTTTTACCTAATTTTAAGCTAAGCTACATGACAAATAAGCAATAGGAATAAGCTAAGAACTAAAATCAGATGAAGATTAAGACTCATTTAACACAAATAAGCCAGAGTTAAGAAAAACACCTAAAGAAATAAGCTATAAAAGGAAAATGAGAATGACAGTTTTAACTATTCTTATTTTTGGTTTTTCTTTTAGATGACAACTTTCAGACTAAAAATTAAGACTCCAAAAGGATTTTGACCAACTCTAAGACTCAAATCAGATGAACTTTAAACTATAATAAGTTAATTTAAACAAAATTCAACCTAAATTTAGCTAAGATAATGCCTTAGATAATCTGCATAATAATGGCATTTAAGCTTAAACCACTTGACCTGCTAAACTGTTTTTGATCCTAAACCCTTAAAAGGTTAATCCAACAACAAGGACTCAGAACAGGTTTATAAGGATGCAAATGAAACTTACTTTAACCATAAAAACCACATATTAAGTACTCTTTTAAAGAATTTAACCAACAAGCAGTTTTAGATATCTTAAAACTAGCAGATTTGAGCACTTGATAAAGCAACTACAAAACCTAAACAAAACTTAAATCTAGATTATGAAAACTAGTATTTAGATCTTATTTGAGCTTATCAAAACTTGTTTGAGAACAGATAACATATTACACCTTATTTTACCCATTTTAGGACCTTAACCCAAACACTCCTTTAAATCATGAAAATTCTACTTTAAACTTAAACAGACCAAAATAAGCTTTGATTTGGAAAAACAAATGAAGTTCTAAGCGTAATAAGGACAAATAAGCAAAAATCTAGGAAAAATAAGCACTAAGAAATAAGCTAGACTAAATAAGCTAATATGACTATTACTAACCATATTCTATTAAATCCTAACTTTAGCTAATCTAAACTACAAACATAACACATTTAGCAATCATTAGACAGAATAAGCACAATTAAGTATAGAATAAGCACAAATAAGTAGTTTAATAAGATGTAATAGAAAATAAGCTAATGTGAATAAAATAGAACATGTACCTTAATCCCAGCTAAACGGGGATCTAAATAGCTTTTACAAGCTTAGATCTCCAAGCTAGCTTATTAAATAAGCTCTGAATAAGCCCTATAAGCCCTTCCCTTTCTAGATTATCTTCCAAGTGGCTTATTCAGTTGATTTAAGTGGATTTTTTGTGAATGACTTATTCAGTTTAGCTTAAAACAAGCTAAACTAAATATGAACTAGCTTATTAGAGTTTAATGAGCTTATTAGGTGATATCACAAATCATTTTAAGCTAAGATTTACATAATAGCAAAACAGAAATTAAACACAATTTAAAAGCAAACTAAATTTTATTAATGATAAAGGGGGTTCTAATGCTTTGAAAGGAAAATACAGTAATTAAAAAGACAATAAGCCAAAAATGACTACAATAACCTAGATTAAAAACTACTAAGCTAGACATCTTCTTTGTGTTGAGGAGGCCTCTATTTATAGTAGTGGGAGGATGATTCTAGAGCCTTGAGGAGCGTCCTCATCATCCAATCCTAGCCCTTGATTCGTAACCGCCTCTAAACAATCATCTTTAGCCCTTAATTAGATACACGTCTCAACAACTAATGAGGGAGCTCAGGATTGCTAACGTGTAAAAATATGGTGTCAGAGGTGTCAGGCGCTAGCTTCTAGAAGCAAGAGAGGGTGTGTGAATGGGTTGATTTACCCTGCTCGTTTGTTGCTCTGTAAATGAGAGGGAAGTGAAAAAGATGTACAGTGTTCTTTGACCTTGTGTTATAACTTCGTTTGACTTGGACCGGGTATGACTTGGGCTTTGTATTTGGGCCAGGTTTAATAATAAGATTTTATGGATTAGATTTAGTTATATAAATAGATTTAGGGCTTAGGTTTTATAGTACAAATCTTAATGGGCTGACCCGACCCATTAAATGGGTACGGGTTGGCCCATTTAAAGATGTATACTCCTTTGGCTTCGATTTCTCGTACTCTTCCAATCTCGTTCTTGGATTTTGTCCTTTTTGCTTGTTTTTGTCCATATTTGATATATCTGTTACCTGCAAGACTTAAATCACAAAATATATATATACAATGCATTTTTCATATATTTTTGGTCTTTTAAGCTCATTTTAATAAGGAAAAATGATATGTGATTAAACACATATCAAAAATCCCCCATACTAAGCTATTGCTGTGTCCTCACGCAATGTCATAAATACATACTTAGAAAACCAAAAATTTCAACCACTAATTACCTCAAAAAATAGCTAAGTGTTCATCTAAGGGGATTAAGAAATCACTAGTTTTAAAAAGCCCATGTTTTACCATTTTTATAAATATACAAACACTTATTCTCATCATTTTTTTATATCATAACTTTAAGGATCACGGAACAAGAAACACTAAAAGGATAAATTCATCGTCCTTGATTTTTCACCCGCCCCAAACCAAGCTTAAAAACGAAATCATTGTTAAATACAAGTTAAGATGCTAACACTACTCATAAATGCTAATTGTGTACGCATAGCTACTTTCCGCTCCCTTATTCCTAAATCCTCTAAGGGTTTTATTCTTATTATTGGCGACAAATAAATTAAATTCTTATTCATATAAAGTAAACCCGGTTTAGACCATAATTAGTTTGAAATCCTTTCCTAAAGAGACGATATGGTGAGAATAAGGTCCACATTAAGGTTCTAATTTCACACGATTTAGGGGTTATCCTTTTTATTTCATCCGAAACAACTCAACTACGAGTCCAGAGACGGAGGCTTTATTTAGATAACCCCGGAGTCAAAATTTGGCTTTATTATTATTATTATTGCAACATTATTAAACCTCGGTCCTTTAAACAACTGCCACATCGGTATGCGAGCCGACCATGGTCCAGGAGTCTTATTTCGACCTTGGTAATTTCCTCGACCTTTTTGAAGGCTACAACATCGGTAGCAAACTGACCAGATGCAACAAACTTTTATCAGTCTCAGATTTATTATTCTTACTATGGGCCTTCTTTTGAAGATTGCCACATCGGCAGTGAACCCACCAGAGACAGTAAACTTTTATCAGCCCACAGTTCTTATTATTATTACCTCCACCCTTTAAACGACTGTCACATCGGTATGCGAGCCGACCATGATCCAGAAGTCTTATTTTGGCTTTGGTTTATTCATTATTATTATTATTATAGCCAAATTTGAAGTCCTGCGGTCTTTTAACTACCTAGACAACGGTAGCGAGCCATCAAGAATCGGTAGCCTATTTCCCCACAACACTGACAAAACCTTGATGTGTACCTTACTTTCACCAGAAGGAATCTCTACGAAGGAATCTAAACTAAGAATCGCAAAAACCAAAGCAACTTTATTTATAAACAATTATATAACATTTATTAAACTGATGGGAGCAAAAAGCCACAATTAACCTCTATGAGTTCTAAAGAGATCCAACTACTCCACGCTTAGCATCTAACTTATATCTAGCTCTATCATTTTCTATTCTTTGCAAAATTTTAAAGTTAAGCAAACGCTTAGTCTCAAAAGCTAAGGGGGAAAGCTAGAGTTTAAAAACCGGTCAAGTCAAAAGCTACTTATATCTACGGGCCTACTTATTACTAATAACTAAGAACTAAGACTTTTTTTAAGCTACAAATAGAACATTAAAAATTTATTTTTTTTGGCTAAAACGGGGTTGCAAGGGACACAGCAGGCATAGGCATGATCATATTTTGATAGAACCCCCCCTCACACTTGGAACCAAACATTGGCCTCAATGTTCAAAAATGTCGGGTGCCACCCCCATACTTAAGGACAAAAAAGGAAAACGCTAGTAATTCCAAGTGTGAAAGGGAAAACATAATATATATACATGATCATGATTAAGGATTCCAAAATAAGCAAAAGATCAAAGATCGAGCAATTGGATGATTGAAAACAAGCACGGGTCTTCATGATCTTAGGGAATTATGCAAAAACAGAACCACATACCATAGAAAGAAACACGCCCCCACACTTGGGCTATAAAATCACACACTCTTATTTATTAAGAAAATAGAAAGAAGAAAAGACATGGGTTGCCTCCCGAGAAGCATTTTTTTTAACGAGTCGCTAGCTTAACTCTCCCCCGGATTAGTTATCCTTGGGGGACTCTTGGAGATTCGAGACATCCATAGCAGGAATGTCCCCTCCAAAATAGTGTTTGATCTGGTGCCCATTTACTTTGAAGTTAGGACCGTCGGATTGGGATAACTCGACGGTATCATATGGAAATACTTTAGCAACCGTAAATGGTCCAGACCAGCGGGATTTTAATTTGCTCGAGAAAATCTTTAATCGAGAATTAAAAAGAAGAACACGATCTCCGATATGAAATTCTCGGTTTTTAATCTTAGCATCGTGTATCTTTTTCGTCTTCTCTTTGTAGATTAAAAAGTTCTCGTAGGCTTGATCCCGAGTTCATTTAATTCGTTAAGTTGAACTTTACGGCGATCACCCGCGGTTTTTAGGTCAAAGTTAGCCCATTTCAAGGCCTAGTAGGCTTTATGCTCAAGATCGATGGGGAGATGACAGGCTTTTCCGTATACCAGCTTATAAGGAGTACAACTGATAGGTGTTTTAAAAGTTGTACAAAAAGCCCACAAGGCGTCATCTAATTTATCGGCCCATCTCGCCTGATACTCACCTACCGTCTTTTCTAATATCCGTTTTAAACCTCGATTGGACACCTCCACCTGGCCACTAGTTTGTAGGTGATACGAGGTCGAGAGCTTATGAGTAACACCATATTTTTTAAGAACCTTAGAAAATTGGTCGTTACAGAAATGCGTCCCTCGATCACTTATAATGGCCCGGGGAGTTCTAAATCTAGAAATCAATTGTTTTAAGAACTTAACCATAACTCGGGCGTCGTTAGTGGGGGAGCGCTTTGCTTCAACCCATTTAGAGACATAGTCGATAGCCATGAGTATATATCGGTTCCCTCTTGAAGATGGGAACGGGCCCATAAAATCGATGCCCCAGACATCAAAAATCTCACAAATCTGAACAGGATTTTAGGGCATTTCGTCCTACTGTGAGATCTTTCCCAAACACTGACATGAGTCACAGTGCGTGACAAAGTCCTGGGCATCGCGATAAATGGTGGGCCAGAAAAAACCAGAGTCAAAAACTTTTTTAGCGGTGTAGTTCGGGCCATGGTGTCCCCCAGTGGGACCATTATGGCAAGCCTGGAGAATATCCATGGCTTCCTACCCGAACTACATTTTTTTTAAGTAATTAATTCAACACATTATTTTTGCAAATAGAAAAATTTCATTTTAGAAAACCAAAGTATAAACTTGAACTAAAATTCTTATTTACAAATGATTAGCTATTATCATCGATAAAGCTTTTTCTCTAAATATGTTGATTAGACTTTTAAGAGTAAAACTCTAATTTGTAAAAATTAAAGAGAACACGTATAATTAATCATTTTAAGAACTCTGGGGAAGAAAAACCACAAGTTATTCCTTATAAGCCTTTAAGTTTTCCAAATAAACCTTGTTTAGCATCCTAACTCGTAATCAACACTATCATTTCTTATTCTTTGCAATTTAAAATCTCTAATAAAGAAATTCGCAAATACTTAGCCTATATAAAATCCAACTCGGCATATTTAAAATCTTCTTGAGATTAGCACAAGTCTTCATTTACTAACGATTTCAAGTCTAGCATGTTTAAAGTCTACATGAGACTAGCACAAACTATCATCATTAATTGTTAAGGGAGAAAGCTAGAACTCTACACGTTCGATCGGGTCAAAAATTACTTATATTCTCACCAACGGAAAACCTACATTCGTATCTAAACACTTATTTTATTTTTTTCTTTTTCTTTTCAACTACTAATTTTTTTTTCCCTACAAATAAGATCTTAAAATTTTTAAATTTTTGCTATTTTTGTAGGAAAACGAGTACGTGAGAACAAAACAATAAGCAGGTAACATCAAATCGATAGATTCCCTCCCCAAACTAAAACGAAACATTGTCCTCAATGTTTAAGGCCGGGTCTCTACGAAAATCTAAGCCGTTTATGAATTATGCAAAGATAAACGTGAATCGATAAGATGAAAGGATATCGGATCTCCCCAAACTAATTTCAAACAAAAGATAGGAAGCTCGAGTGAAACGGGACATAACACCGGACACGAGAGGCTTCAAAAATCGTTGGATCAATCCTGCAAAAATCACAACAAACAACAAATAACAAGAACGGAAGAGACTAGCCTCAACACATCACAATACATTAAAAATAGAAAAATAGAAAATGGATAAGCATGGGGTGAACTCCCACAAAGTGACTTCTTTTTGTTCACCGAGTCGCAAGCTCGACTCGATCCCTGAATTTAGTTGTCCTTAGGGAGAGCAAATGGAAGAGAAAATCTCAATCGGGCTTTCATTAATGTTTGGACAAACATTAAAGCACATGAAAGTTCCATCCAAATTACTTTGAAAAGGCAAATAAGCTTAAATAAGCTCTACTAAAGACAGTTAACGAAAATGGGCTTAATCTACTCTAAAAAGCTAAGCAAATCTTAAATAAGCAGAAATAATAAGCTAATAAGCAAAAATGAACTAACAGTACTAACAGTATTAACTACCAGTACTAACCTGGAGTTAGTACTGTTAGTTGAAAATCCCAAAAGAGAACTAGCAGTACTAACTATGGGTTAGTACTGCTTGTTCCAAACACCCCTTAAAGTTTTCAAAAATCATTTTTCTTTTTATTTTAAGCTGATTTGGTCCTAAATTGTTAAAAACAGATTATCAAATAACAAAA
Source organism: Tanacetum coccineum (assembly GCA_026074375.1). Taxonomy (NCBI): domain Eukaryota; kingdom Viridiplantae; phylum Streptophyta; class Magnoliopsida; order Asterales; family Asteraceae; genus Tanacetum; species Tanacetum coccineum. The sequence continues at coordinate 46,974 of BQNB010002496.1, forward strand.
TAAGACACTTATAAGCAGATTTCAATCAATAATAAGCACTTAAATAAGCTAAATCAATCTAACAGTTTTAACTCATAACTAACAGTACTAACTAAGAAATTTGCACAAATCACTTTTAAACTAACAACTAAGCAAGATAAGCACTAAACATCATAAATAAGCCTAAATAAGCAAATATAGGTAACAAATAAGCACTATAAGCAGTTCTACAGTAAATAAGAAAAATAAGCAAAAGAGAAACTTACAACACCCTTGCTCAAACAGGATTAAACAAAGAATCTACAAGCTCTAGCTCTAGAGAGTGAATGGGGTTCTCGCATTAAGAACTTGTATAAAAACAAGCAAGTAGTGTCCAAAAACCCAATCCACACACTGGCTCATTCATCCATCAAGCTTGGTGTATTTGAGGTGAATTTTATCGCTTTATTATCTTAACGTAATAGCTTTTTTTAGTTCACTTTAATAAAAACTAGCTTATAAATAAGGCTTGAGTGAGAGCTTCTTACCATATTTTAAACCACCAAATCAAACACTTAAGCAGTTGAATTAAAAACTTGACTTTTGACAGATCATAAACATCAAAACTTCAATTAATTCGTAAAAGAGTACAAGGCGTACAACAAACCTGAAGAAAATGCTACAACTGACATAATGAACAATTACAATAAAACTAATATAGCAGCTAAGAGTTTTTCAGATGCCTTAAAGGCATACCAAAAGTGTCCTATTATAGCCGAATTCATTCATAAGCTTGGTCTTTTCACCTGTGCTTCTTTTTCGAGAGCTTCACAAGGTGTTTTTGTTGTGTGAGGACTTATAAAAGTCACTCAGCAAAAAAAAAATATTTCAATCTTTTTGTGCTTCATTTTGAGGATCAATCTAGCCTCGAAATTACTTTTTAATTTGGAAACAAAAAGGGTGAAGGATAGCCCCACAGCAAATTATAAAGCTGGGTGAGATAGTAGGAGGAGGGGGGGAAGGATGTTTAAATCCTCTGAATTTATTTCATGTTCCGGGTAAAAGGGGAGAAGAGAACCCGTGATTGGTTCTTGGGTTCTGTTGGGCGGGAAAAAATGGTTTTGGGTAAGTTGGCAGCTTTGGCCCCTCAAGTTATACTTCACCCAATTTCCAATTTCAGCCCTTGTCTTTTTATTCTTGTAATACAACTTGAGGTTTGGCAATTTTAGTCCCTTAAGTTATATTTTCTTCACTTGGTTGACTTTTGACTTTGTCGGGGTTGACTTTCTGACTTTGACTGACTTTGGCTTCGATTTGACTTTGTCTTTTCCATTCCGTGCTTGGTTTTGTCATTTTTGGTTTGCTTTATCGTCCTTTTCTTGAATATCCGTTTCCTGCACAATACAAATGCAAAACATACAAATACAATATATTTTTGGTACGTTTTTAGTCATTTAAGTCCGTTTTTAATGGAAAAAGGTATGTGTAATTAAGCACATACCAATTAGCACAAGTCTTCATTTACTAATGATTTCACAAGTCTAGCATGTTTAAAGTCTACATGAGACTAGCAAAACTAGCATCATTAATTGTTAAGAGGTAAAAGCCTAGAACTCTAACACATCGATCGGAGTTCAAAATTACTTTTTATTCTCACCAACCGAAAACCTACAATCGTGTCTTAACCACCCTTATTTTTTATCAACTACTAATAATTATTTATTTTTTTTACTTTTTATTTTCCTACAAATAAGTTTCTTAAAAATTTAAAATTTTTGGCTATTTTTTGTGAAAAACGGGTACGTGAGAACAAAACCTATAAGCAGTAACATCAAAGCGTAGATTCCCTCCCCAAACTAAAACAAAAAAACAATTGTCCCTCAATGTTTAAAAGGCGGTCTCAAGCAAAAATCAAAGCGTTTATGAATTATGCAAAGATAAACGTGAATCGATAAGATGAAAGGATATCGGATCTCCCCAAACTAATTTCAAACAAAGGATGAGAAGCTCGAGTGAAACATGATACAAAACCGGACATGAGAGTCTTCAGAAATTGTTGGGTCAATCCTGCAAAAATGCACAACAAACAACAAGAAACCAAAAGAGGATAGCACAACACATCACAACACATTAAAAATAGAAAGAAAACTAGAAAAGGATAAGCATGGGGTGAACTCCCATGAAGCGGCTTATTTTTGGTCACCGAGTCATAAGCTCGACTCGATCCCTGAATTTAGTTGTCCTTAGGGAAAGCAACACAAGAAACTTCCATTGAAAATGCCACCGGCTCTAAGTGGAGATGCCGGGGTCAAAAATAGTGTCTTCACTCCCGAAGGAGAGAAATGAAGAAAGAAAGAGAATGAAGGTCAAATCGGAAACAAAGGTGGGAAGGGTGGGTAAAATATTGGCCATAAAGTCATGGGACTTAGAAACACCCTTAAACACTTTGGTTATCAAAATACCCGCTTTGGGTTCAAAACATTTCTCAACATCCGATGGTTCCGGTGGAGGACAAGGAATTGACGGATCATCTTGGTGGTCAAGGTTAGGTAACTCATGATCTTCATCTTCGGAATCATCATTCTCAACACCTGGTGGAATTAAATCATCTGGAACAAGGAAAATATCGATCTCCTCTTGAGCGAGCTCACTATCCTCAACGGGGATAGGAGATACGGGAAGAGACTCGATAACTGAACTTTGATGAACATTTTCCTGTGACTGGGAAGTTGAAATCTCACAAAGCACTGTCATAAGACTAAGATATTCCTCAAATTCACGATCATTCCTCGAAGGAAGTGTTAAAAATTCATCGGCGAACTCATGGTGAAGAGGATCACTCCTTGGAGAAAAAATAATTGAGGATTCATTTTGTTCTGGTTCATGATCGGAAATCACTTCGGAAGCGAGATTATGGGAATCATCATCACTAAGCAGATTATCAAGAAAAGTTACATCTCCTTCTGAATCGAAATAACCTTCTTCAAAATTAGAAGAAACTTCCATAGCTAGAAAAGCATCGATCTCATCACTATCGTCTTCTGGAATAAAACACTCAACCTTATCGGATAAAGGTGTGTTAAGTAAAACTGGCTCATCAGAAACGTTGGAATTTTTGATCTCGACATCTTTTTCCATTTCATCAAAAAGAGGATTTATGGTGCTAGATTTGAAATTGTCATCAAATTCAAAAAGTGGATTTGAGTAAACTTGAAAATTCTCTTTATGCAAGTCCTTCTTAAGAGTCGAATCATCATTACCCGGTGGTAACGAATCAAGAGGAGCAAGTTCATCGGCGAACTTCTCAAAATTATCACTAGTCTTCATCGGAGAAGAACTAGGAGAAGGATCATCAGGATGAGTAGTGGTTCTACTACTAAACGGGTCATCTTTTGAGAAATCGATTACAGAAATGGCGTGAACAAAATGCTTATTTTTGTTTTTCTCAGATTTATCGGCATAATAAACAAGTTCTTCCTTTCCTACTGGATCGTCTTTTGAAAAATCAATGATAGAAATGGCGTGAACAAAATTTTTATCCTTGTTTTTCTCAGATTTATCGGCATAGTAAACAAGTTCTTCCTTTCCTACTCTTAAAGTCAAAGTTTCTTCGTACAAATCAATGAGAGCTTTCGCGGTGCGAAGGAAAGGTCTTCCTAAAATAATAGGCACTCTTGGGTCGGGTTCAAAATTAACCACTACAAAATCCGCAAGAAAAGTGAAACCATCAACTCTAACTACAACATCCTCGGCTATACCCATTGGGTGAGTAATTGAACGATTGGCAAGCTCGAGTGTCATTCGAGTAGGAGTCAAAGCTTCAAGCCTAAGTTTCTTGTAAATAGAGTGAGGTAAAAGGTTAATGCTAGCTCCGGAATCGGCTAAAGCACTAGTCCTATTGAGTTCTTGTAAAGCACATGGGATAAGAAATTTTCCCGGATCTTCGAGCTTCTCGGGAACTTTGTTCATGATGATGGCGGAACATTCGGCATTCACGGTCGTAATGGCGATCTCCTCGAGTTTCTCTTTGTTCCTTAGCAACGAGCTTAACCATTTGTTGAACTTTGGCATTTCGACAAGAGCATCTTTCAATCCAATCTCTAAACGGAGTTGTTTGAACATCTTCAAGAACCGGCTATGTTGAGCACTTGGTTTATCGTTCTCTCTCACTTTCATCCTCTCAGGATATGGAAGTTTAGATTGATACGAATTAGGTCTTGGAGAATTAAGATCTTGAATTTCAACATTAACGGTTTTCTTTGCTTTTGGTTTTGGGATTTCAATGAAAATGGAATCTTCTTCCTCCGGAGGTGGGACTTGTGTGGTATTCTCCAAATTTGGATTTTGCACTTTTTCCGTTGACGTCTCCGGGTTTTGTTCGGGTTCTTTTTGAGGATTTGAAACAACGGGAGTAGGAACAAGAGGAGTCGAAGGTTCTTCCAAAGTTTTACCGCTCCTTGTGGTGATAGCATTAATTTGCTGACGAGGGTTAGTTACGGTTTGACTTGGAAGAGTACCCGAATTTGAAGTAGAGGTGGAATCTTTAAAATTATTACAAAGGCTTGTCAACAAACTCGTAACATTAGCCATTTGATTCTGCAAATTTTGACCTTGATTTTGAACATTCTTCAACACCGCATCGTTTGCCTTGACGTAGTTTTCAAAATCCGTTTTCGAAACACCTTGAATTTGGGGCGTAGGAGCTTGATATGGTGGAACTTGGTAAACCGGTGGTTGATTGGTTGGTGGTTGAAAAACTTGACCTTGATTGTTTTGATGGTTTTGATTGAAATTGTTTCCACGGTTTTGATTTGAATTGAAATTGTTTCCTTGATATCGACTTGGTTTCTATACTTGGTTTATTTTGACCATATAAAAACCGGGTGGTCCTCATTTGGTTTCCAATTAGAGGATTTCCTTTGAACACATAGCCAACGTCGGCGGTTTGTTGGAATTGAGGATGTTATCATGAAAAAAACGTAAATTCATCCTTGTTAACGGACAATTTTGAAATTATGGTTTGAACCACAAGTGACACAAACTTCCTCGACTGCTTTGACTTATCAGTATCGTAACATTCTTTTCACTAATCATCTTTTCTAACGCTCATTCGTAAAACTCCATTGTTCTTCAAGAGAAGCGGCGAGTTGTTGAAATTCAAAAGAATTAGAAGGTGTAGAAGTAGAAAGAGGAGCATTCGTACTCACTCTTGGTTCAATTGCATGACTTCTTGAATAACGAACCTTAGATTTACTCTCAATAATGGCTAAACCATCACGAGGCATCTTATCTAGAAAATTGCCACCCGCGGCAGAATCTTAAAGCACTTGATCATTGGTATCTCAAGGAATTAATAGAACGTATCAAGTTGTTGTAGTTATTCCGCGAACATGATAGGAAATTGACGAAGAAGTACCTTTGACACGTTCCCATGCTTTCGTTGAAAAAGTTTCATTCGGTTTGTTAAAGTGGTGATTTCATTTCGAAGGTAAGTTGTTTTCGAAGGTGGAAAGAATTGGTTTATGAATTTCGAGACAAGATCATCCCACGTTAGAATCGATCGAGGTGGTTCCTTATCTAGCCAAGTCCGGGCTTCACCTTCGAGAGAGAAAGGAAAAAGCAAAAGCTTAATCGTTGTATTTGGAACTTCGGGATGTCTAAACGTAGAAGTGACTTTGTTGAAAAATCGAAGATGATTATGAGGGTCTTGTTTACCCGTAAATTGATTACTTGAACAGATTAATCAAAAGTTTTTTTAAGCTCAAAATTGTTGCATTTATCGTGGAACAACAATTGCATCTTCATATCCTCGATGGGAGCTTGTAGCATTTGAGCCATGGTACGATTGTCTGCCATTGGAAACTCGGGTTCCTCAACAATAACCCGTTGTTAAATGTTGTTGCGACGATAGCGATTACGATCTTGAGATCGTAGTGCACATCATTAAAAAACACTAAAAATAAAGAAATTAAAAAGTAAACTAAAATTACACTAATTTTTTGGATTTTTAAATTTTTGATTTTTTTAACAATCTATTTTAAACGGATACACGAAAGACAACTTAAAACCAAATAATCAACTTACTTCACGGTAGCTCTTAAAAATTTCTTTTTAAGGTGAGCCGTATTTCGTAAGTGACACAAATGGCAAGTTTTTGAATCTTTGGTTCGATTTGGGAACTTTTCAAGTTCACCGGAACTTATTTATGATAATACCTCAATTGAAGGTATTATATGTTGGTGTTCTTTTACCAACTTTGTGTATTTTATTTTTTTTAAGGACAATTTTTTTATATTTTTGATTTTTTTTATGATAATTATACTAAAAAGAAAAAGAAAATATTTTTTTACTTTTTATATTTTTTTTTTGGATTTTTGAAATATTTAACAAAAATGAAACTTTCGAGGACGAAAGGATCTTCAAACCAAATCAACAAACGTAAACGACGGAATCTTTAACACAAGTCCCCGGCAGCGGCGCCAAAAACTTGATGTGTAATAAAATACACTAATAAAATATACGATATAATACCACAAGAGCAATTAAGAAAATTCCCTAAGGAAAATTCACTCTTAAAAGATATTTATATAATATATAATACGTATATTTAACCGGGAAGAATGATCACCCGGGTCGTTTCCCCAACGACTTGTGCAATTGAAACCACGTTTAAGCTTGGATTATGTTTTGAATGAAAGCAAAGATATTTTGATGATCTATAACTACCAAATAAAAGCAACAATTAAAAATTAACAATTAAAATCAATTAAACACTTAAAAAGATTAACGGGAAACAAATAAAACGCGACAAATAAGCAAGTAAATCAGAATTAAGTCCTAAAAATGCAAACTAAATTTCTAAACCTAAAATAGGACAAAAGAAAATTTTAAGAAAAAGAAAAATATTTTTTTGATTATTTTTGGATTTTTTATGAATTAAAAATTAATTAAATCTAATTAAATCCTAAAAAAATAAAAAAAATCAATTAATTGAAATTATATTTTTCCTAGATAAAACAAAGAAAAAGAAAATTTTAGAAAAAAGAATCACTATTTTTGGCTTTTTAGATTTTAAGATATGAATTTTCTAAGATTTAATACTAATTAAAAGTATAAAAATAATAAAATTATTAAAAATATAAGCCTAAAAAATTTTATAAAAATTATACTAGAAAAAGAAAATATGCAGAAAATTTATAAAAATAAAAGCCCTAATTTTTACTTTTTTATTAAACTTTAATTAAACTAATTAAAACTTAAACCTAATTATTAATTAAATAAAAGATTTAACTAACTACAACTAACAAAGGACTAACGATGCAAGTCCTTAAAGGACTAACAGAGCAAAACAAAGGACTAACGGAGAAAACAAATAAAACTTGAAAAGTTACAAAATCTACCCTGAGGCCCAACCCCGACTACAAAATAAGTCCTATTTAAGCTTAAAAATAAGTTGAATCTTAAAAAGTGCTTATTATTGAAAACTCATAAAAGCAAAGTTGGAGAACAAGTTGGTGAGAATAACTTTAATAAAAGCTCTACAAGCTGAAAACCACTAATAAGCTCTAAAAGAGCTTATCAATAAGCTGTTTACAGAAAGAGGGGGTTTCCCTTTGGTTTTACTTAAAAGCTTGTAAAAAGCTCAAATTAAGCTCAAATTGAAAAAGAAAAGGTGATCTAGATAGCTTATGATGAGCTTAAGCTATTACTAACAAGCAACTTAAATAAGAAACACTAAAAGTCAACTGAAATTGATGATTAAGATGCTAAACTCAGAAGTAAGCTCAAATAGTTCAAAAACAAAATAAGCTCAAATACTCAATAAGCAAATTTAGACTCTAATCTTTTGAAAACTAAACAAACACCTTATAAACTACTTATCTAATCTATAAATTCTAAACCTATAAGCTAGAAATTTGAATTTAAAGACTAGGATCTAGATGGTACTGTTTTTGGTCTTTTTGGCTTATTTAATGACTTTTAAAGGCAAACTTACACTAGAAATTGAACTAAGAAATTGAAAATGATGCTTAAACTATGCTAACTAACAACTAATCTATGAGCTATAAGAAATTTAAAACCTGAATCCTAAGTTAACTTAAGCTAGTTGAAACAAAAATGACAGCAGTGGTAACTGTGTTACCACTGCTAGTATAAATGGCAAAGGCCAAAATGCAGAAATGCAGGTGTCCTTAATGAACTTACCTATACTACACACTCTTATTGAGTGACCTTAAACACAAATCAAGCAATAACCAAGCCTTATATGGCTTGGTTCAAATTTTATCAAGCAAAAAGAAAGGGTAAAAATACCCTGGTGCTGGCACACCCAACTTAAACCATAACTTTTTATAAAATCAAAACTAACTTCTAAAAACTGAATTACTACTAATCTAAACTGATAACAAAACTAATCCACACAAATTGCACAAGTCATTTTGACTTTTAAAGGTCAAACAAGGTTAAACCAAACACCCCTTAACTGATATGACAGAATTGATTAGCTTAAGATTTTGAGAAGTATTCAACAAAACCTGTTAGGATTTATGTTTTAGTAAGTTAGTACCGACAGTACAAATAGTTAGTACTGATAGTTATAGTTAGTACCGACAGTACAAAATGTAAGTACTGCTTAATTAGTTAGTACTATTAGTAGATAATAGTTAGTACCGTTTATGAGATATTCTAGGAAAAGATGTGTGTTATCTGTTAGCGATTTGTAAGCATGTTAGGGTTTATCCTTAGCTTATAAAAGGATCCCTCTTGGCATAGTTAGAAAAATGAACTCAAGAAATCTCATACAAAATCATATCTCAAATAGTTAGCAATCTGTAATTGTTCAAAGCAGATTAATAGAAGTTGTTATTTAGTTCTACATTGTTTTTCTTAGTACTTGTGTTAAGATTCCGCATTAACACATAGTATTCCACTAGCTTAGAGACTAGTGAGAGCTATAGAGAGCTAATTGAACATTAGTTTATTATTTAAAAAGAAGTGAGAGCTTATGATAGATTTTTTTAGATTAAAACTGAATTTCATTAATATAAAACGTGATTACATAACTTGAAAGGAAAATTACAACTGATTTTAAAAGAAAATTACAATAAACTATTAATAATCTAAAAGCTAAACTAGGTGTAAAAAGGAAAAAAAAGATAAAATGTGTGTGTGTAAGGGCTCTATTTATAGATAGCTGATGAAGCTTCCAGGAGTGCCTTGCTGCCCACACTCCTCATAATCATGACCACACGATTATCCAATCATTGGGAATTCATTCTCCACCGTTTGATCAAATTATACTCACACGGATTGCCAAGCTGTCATTCTTTTGATGTGACAGCTTGTGCTAGTTGTGTGAGTGATAATAGAGTAAAAACCCGTCACTCCTTGTGCTTTCTTCATAGCCATATGGCACCCTTGCTTTAGTTAGCCAATAAGAGTGCTTGATTAGACTGATTTGACCCTGCCATTGCGTTCTCCATCACTTGAATGGTCTAAATCACCCCTCAATTTAGAAAAGCCCTTTGATTTTGACAGCTAGGAAAATTGAAGGAGACGGTGAATAGTGCTCCCTTCTTGGCGCCATTTTTTAACTGAAAAGGTTAAATTCGTTTTAAACTTTGGCCTATTGTCAAGAATGGTCCTTGTCTTTTATTTATCTCATTTGTAGTATTAAAAGGACTTTTAAAAATGGCATGAATGACCCTTGTGGTTTTATAAAAGGTGTATTGGGCTTTTGTTGTGGGCTTGGACTTGGTTTTTGGTTTAAAGGTTTCTGGGTATGGTTTTTAGGGTTTAAGGGCACAATAAGAGTTAGGAACTATTTGTGTAACTTTTGGAAAGTTAAGGGATTGATTTGGAACATTTGGGATTTTGTCATTTTGTGGTTGACTTATGTTGACCCAGGGTTGACTGTAGGTTGACTGAGGGTTGACTTTGGCTTCCGGCTTTCGTACACTCTTCCGTTCTCGTGTCCGTGTTTGCCCATTTTTGATGGTTTTTCTTGTGATTTTTGATATATCCGTACATGCACACACAAAACACAAAAACAAGTATATTTTTGCCATTTTAAGTCTGTTTTGGGTTTAATTGGGCTATTTTAGGTATAAACAGATATGTGTATTTTATACTTATCAGTCTACTTCATGTTCAAGAGAATTAAAGTATCTCAAATTAGCAACCATTTCCTCTTTCAAACACAAGTGAAATTTTTCTAAATCAGCATTGATTTTTTGAATTTTGTGACAAAAATTTCTTTCGATTGTATTTTGAATGAATGGATCTATATGACCCAAGGTTATAAATAGCGTGAAGCGTGGCGTAGCGTGCTCGCAATGCCTCAAGCTTAGTCGTGAGGCAATTGCGTCATAGCGTTTTTAAGGCGTGACTGAAGGCGGCAAAAAATATTTATAGAGTGGTCAATATTAGTTAGCTGCTAGGCTTAAAATTGAGTAACAGACTTACTAAGCCCGAATCCCATACAACCCAAAGCATAAATACTAGTAAATAAGCTCAAATCCATGAAATTTTTTAAAGCTTCAAAAAAAATCATGCTATAGCGCGCTATAGCCCGCTTTATGGCGCCTTATTGCACGCCACGCCTCAAGATGACGCCTTGGCCTGTTTCGTGACGTGGAGGCCACGCCTCGCACTATGGCGACGCTATAGCGCCGCTATAGCGCACTATTTAGAATCCTGATATGACCAAAATATGTCCTTTTAGCAATTGTTTGTTTGCAACATTCCACTCCATCAAAAATTGTGTCAACACTACTTTTAATTTGAAAAGTTCTTTAGAGCTTTTACACTTTTGATCCCACGGAGTGGATTCATCCATCCGTATTTCTAACAAAGTTGTGTGTTTCTTAAAAGACTCTTTTGATTTTTCATTCTTAGCAGATGTTTGACTCATTTTTGACCTTTCTAAAAAATATATTTGTTCAAGCGACTTTTCACATTGTGGAACGAACAAATCATAAAGATTATTCAAGTTTTTATAATTAAAAGGTCTGACTAAATCGCTTAATTTTGATCGAATTTCTTTGGCAAGACGAATCGTTTTGTCAGATTCAGGAGCTAACATTAAAGCAAGATTATCATTATAGCAACCGATATCATACAGACGAGGATTCGCTCTTTGAGCTTTCTTGAGGAACTCAGGTTTAACAAAACTCATTTTACAATTACGATTAAGCATATTCATTGTTTGAACTGATTGACCGGTTTTGTATATAATATCATCCAAAACTTTGATTTTATTTTCCAAAGTAATAACTTTTTCAAGTTCCTTGTCTTCACGAGTTTTGTAAAACTTCTTTTGAGCCTCTTTTTCTTGTGGCATTATGGAGATTGACTCTTGATGTGCAATTAGCTCCTTTTTCATTTCTGAAATCATTTGATTTAAATCATTTATCTTTTGAGTGTTTTCATTAAATGACTTTTCAGAAGACATTTTGTGTGAGATTAGTTACCCTTTAGCTTTTGCACAATCAATTTCCACATTTGACGCATAATTCACATCATGATACCTATCAAGTTCCGCTTGAAACTTTTTAAGGTCTTTGAACATCAATTGATTATTCTTTGCTAGTTCAGTGTTTGCTTCTTTGAAATGGTTATTTGATGATTCTAAACTCTTATTTTTATTTTTAAAATCCTCAATTTCACCTTTTAATTTATCAACTAAAGTCTTGTTTGATGACTCTAAAAATTTATTATAGTTTTTGCTATCATCAATTTCACATTTTAGTTTCTCAATTAAAGAAGCAAGCAAATCACGTTCTCTAGCAAGATTATCATCATCATCTTGGTCAGCTTTTCTCCATTATTACTCATATCTAGTGAATCAGTAGTGATATAGTTATCACCTTGTTTATCCGGATATGTGTCATTAACAGATTCAGGTTGCTTAAGATATTCTTTGTCATTAGAAAAGACATTATAGTTATCATCATCGTTTTGTACCATTTACAATGCCTCAGTATCAAAGACGGGTCCAAAAATATTAGCAGCATCTAGAGAAACCTCTTAAATGATTGCCATGTATAGATAATGTGTTTCTAATTCCTGATATTCAGGTTCATCATCAGTTTCATCCCTACAATCAACTTGTTCAGCACTCAACTGTATTTCAGCTTCCTTTTGCTTACACAATAACATTTTCTCCTTGTGATAAGCTCTTGCTTACACAATAACATTTTCTCCTTGTGATAAGCTGCATCCTTTGCTCGTTTTGGTTTTTGACATTCCCTTGCTACATGCCCATATTCCATGCAATTGTAACACTGAATCCTAAATTGCTGCACCACCTGTGTACATACATTCTCTTTAGCCCCAGCAACATTAACTACCCTCTGATTATCATACTAATGTGTGTTTTAACAAGCTTTAAATTTATAATAACTAGAAATACCAAACGAACGACTAAAAACACAACATTCAGGCAAGTATACTCTATTCGAGTGTAATATAGTATTAGGTAAGTCCAGGTCGATCCACAGGATTTATAGCAATTCACATATTGTTTATCAAGTAACAAAGCTAAATGATTGTCACGGATCAAATAGCTAAACGTGTGTATAAAGCAAGCAAGAAACAAGGCATGATCCACAATCATAATAGATAAAGATAGAGCGATACTTTATATAAACAAAACATACAAGTCATATTAAAGGGTAATCATACTAACAAGCATATCTACCAGTGATGACATAGAATCCTTTCGGCCTATAGACTACATCATCATAAGGGCATTAAGAATGGTTTATATCAAATTCGCATACATATGAATTCCTCCCAACCCGGTCGGTCAACATGAGAAAGGGTCTTAAACATCATTCTACTTGGTTTGTTTATCAATTTACCACACAATTCTCAAAAGTGTGACATTGATTCGCGACTCAAAATCAACAATTACAACTAACCCTTTCGACCTATGATAGTTGCAACAATCAATCAAAGGATAAACAAAGATCCAAGCAAAGATAACATCGAATTCATAAACATTCATATTCACAAATCATAGCAAAATCATCCAAATATTATTCATGTTTCACATATGAGAACAAAGTACCAATACCAAATTAAGAACACTACATCATAACCAACCAATAACTACATCATAGATTCTGAAGATGGTGGTGTTTAGAGTGGTGGTAGCATGGCTGTGAGATGGAGTGTTTGGATTACTGGATCCTAAGATCCTCACCTAGTTATCCTCCTCTCTAATGAAGATGTATGTGTTGTATGTGATGAGATATGAAGAGATGTGAAATTCCCTAAAGTTATGGGTGGTATTTATAGGGTAAAATTTGCTTGGGGACCAAGTAAAGGATGAATGTGGTCGATTTTGAGGCTAAATTCACGTTTTTAATGTTGCAGAGAGAAAGTGCGACGATCATTTTATTTTGTGCGCCGTACATTTTAAGGCGGTGGAAAATCATTAATGCTGGTAGAAAAGTGCGCCGCACATTTGGAAAGTGTGGCGGTTTTGGCACATTTTTAGCTCTTGGACCAAAAACCAATGTTGTAGAGAATTCTTTCCTGGACGCGTGGCTGCTTGAATAAACTAAATCGGAGATTGTATGCTCAAGTTATGGCCAAAACAGTAGACATGTTCGAGTCTTGTCTAGGGCGATAGGGGTTTCCTCCCGCGTGCGTAAAGGGAAGGGTGCCATTGCCTTCTGGGCTGGACCCAATCTGGTTATGTGGGCTCGCTACGCCTTCTGGGCTAGGGGCCATGTAGCCACAAATTGCCGTTCAAAAAAAAAATAGTAGACATGTGTCGGGAGATCTTTATCATCAGTTATTTCTTCGTTTAAGCTCTAAATCTTTGTGTTTTCTTCCGTCTTCTTTCACGACACGTACCTAGACCATAAAATAGCAAATATACTCGATTAAGTATCGAAAATTCCTATAATTAACCAATTTATATACATAAAAGCACATATAACGCATATAGAAATATGTATAATTTGAGCGTTATCAAATCCTCCACACTTAAAACTTTGTTTGCCCTCAAGCAAAAATCTAAAAAAAGAAATTTAGAAATAAAATTCGTACATGACAAGACAAGGAAATATATATATATATATATATATATTTTAAATTTTGATATATATATTTTTTATTTATAAAATAAATTTTTATTGAGTGTGAAAATATCGAAAATATTTTTGGATTTTTAATAAATAAGCTCAAAGGGTGCAAACACCCCCACACTTAAGGGTTTGTTTGATTAGAAAATAACTTAAAAGTAGAACAAGTGGGAAAAATAGATACAAGAGAAATGATATTTCCCATGACTCATAGGTGTTCGGTTGAATCCTGAAAGATACGGCGCGAAACCGAATACCATCACAAGCATGTGAATTCAACCATATGTATAATATATTTATCTTAATATATATCACCAAGTGTAAGACTTCATGACACCAATCCAAGCTCCACCTGTTTATTTAATCTGCAAAATAAACAAACTACAAAAACAGTAAAATACAAAAGCGCACTTTCGTAGGCAACACGATTGCATTTAGCGCATGCAACAAGCGTTAATACCCCTCGGTTTCCCGAGTGGATGAGTTATAGTCTCGTGAGGGTTTCCAGCGAACACACTCATAAAGTTCAAAACATATTTTTATATATTTTTAATTTTTTTTCGCATTTAAAATTTCTATTTATTCTCTCTTTTTTAATTTTTTTTATTAATACACAATTTACTAAAACAAGCACTCACAAAACACTGAAAGAAAATAATATAAGAAGGATAATATAATTACTAGTATTATTCAAACAATAAAACATAAATTAAATCTTTTTTTGGATTTTAATTTTTATGACAAACACATATCAAACACACAATTATTATTTAAGTTGTAAAAAAAATCACATATAGGAGAGGAAAAAAAATATTTTTGGGTTTTAATATTTATAACAAACATACAATATTTGTATAACATAAAAAAACATTTATTTATTTATTTATTCATTATATATAATCAATACGAATAAGCCGACATGAATACCATCGATTACATAGGGGAATTTGAACACTGAAACTGACACGTTGGAGGAGGGCAATCCACATTACGGTCGGGACGATTAAATTTCATGGTAACATCCCGAAAATAATGAGACTGAAAGTCAATGCTTCTTCTGCAACATAACCCTCCGCAATCGAACCTTCCGGCTTATCTTTATTTCGTACATAATTTTTAGCTTCTTCAATTATCTTTCAAATGGATACATCCACCGGGGGCGAATAGGCCCGCCGAAAATAGCCTCTAGAGGTAAATGGATAACCAAGTGAATCATAATGTCAAAGAAAGCAGGAGGATATATGAGCTCGAGATTGCACAGAATATCGATCACTTTGCTCTGAGCATTCAAACTATGTCATCCACATCAAAGTTTGTGTGAGAGCAATTTGCTTAAAGAATAAACATAGCCGATTAAGGTTTTTGCAACGTCTGGGGGCAAGTATTGCTGAAGTCCGTAAGGAAGTAAACGTTTCATCATTATATGACAGTCATGAGACTTCAGGCCTGTTATATTGGTATCATTAGTCGGTGCTTATGTCTTGAAGTTGGATCCGAACCCAACTGGTAGTTTAACTCTTGTGGATGAACGTGACAAAACTTTTTTTCTGTCCGCTGGTGGAAAGAATACGCAGCTGAGGCTTCGAGCACTTCCGTTTTTTGTTTTGGCGAGCCACAAGCCACTTCGAATGCCAAGCTTTTCAAATCTTGTCTTGCCTTGGCGTGTCTTTAGATTTGTCATTCATTAACAAAGTGTTCAATATACTCTCCAACACATTCTTTTCGATATGCCTGGCCAAATTGTGTATGAGTGTATGAAAAACCAATACTCAGTCGTAAAAAATAGATCGTTTAGTCCAGTTCACTCGACAAGAACATGCGGTTTTATCTTCACACCCCCGAACCTGGGATGTTTACCCTTCACACGCGTGGGCAATCTAGCAAGTTGAGTCATGATTGCATCCCGGCTAAATTCTCTAGGAGGATCTCCGTTTTCGGTTTCACCATTGAATTCAAGTGACCTCCTCCATTTGTGAGGCTTCTTTAAGAATCTTCTGTGGCCAACATAAGCTGTTTTGCCTAACACACGCACAGATGGAGTGTCTTCATTACATGTAGGGCATGCCTTGTAACCTTGCCCACTCCACCCAGACAAACTACTTCGAGCAGGAAAAGTCCATTGATGGTCCATAGAACCATCGCTCTCATATTGAACTTAAGGCCTGTAGCAACGTCTATAGTCTCGACAACCTCGCTTTGCCCAAAAAACCTTTATCGGTCATCAATCAACGCCTCAAATACACAATCAATGTCCTTGCCCGGGATTAGGGCCAGAATTAACAACGTCCAGCATAAAAGAACTCTCTTTCATACATAACCACGGAGGCAGATTGTATGTTGTCAGTATCACCGGCCACATGCTGTAAGACTGACTAAGGTTGCCGAACGGATTGAAA
The DNA here is from genome assembly GCA_026074375.1 of Tanacetum coccineum. NCBI lineage: Eukaryota > Viridiplantae > Streptophyta > Magnoliopsida > Asterales > Asteraceae > Tanacetum > Tanacetum coccineum. Next base: position 63,424 of record BQNB010002496.1, read on the forward strand.
CCATCAGCAGCCAACCCTAATCGAACATTTCTTGGTTCTGCAGCAAAATCCAAATACTTGGTGTCAAAGTCCTTCCATGCTCTACCATCAACCGGGTGTTGCATCTTACCGGGCTCCGTACACTTTCCAGTAGCATGCCAAGTCATTTCCTTTCAGTGTGACTAGACTTGTACAAACGATTATCTAGGAATGATCGGAAAGTAACGCAACACCTTCTTAGGAACTTTCTTCCCCGGTGTGTACTGATCTTTCAGCTACTATTGTTGTCACACAACAGAAATAGCACGATCTTTGTTATCCGTCGCCCCGAAACAAGAAGCAATCGTTTACAAAGCATGTATCGACTATACCCTAACCCATTTTTTAAATGTCCTTCTTTATTGCATAGTATGATGTGGAGCTTGTTCCTTTAGCGGTGGGAAATACATTTTGAAAAAACTCTAGCATTTCATTGAATATAGAATCCGTCAATTTACCTTTAACTTTAAAATAGGTAAACTTTGCCATAAAGTCTAATCGAGTCACATGGTCACAACCGGGGTACAGCTCCTCGTTGGCACTGGCATATAACTCTTCGAACTCGTTACGTTTAGCTTGAGTCGGGTCGTTACTTGTCTCACCAATATCTCCTGAGTTTGGCTCATTTTGGTTCATTATTCAGAGGAATATAAGCTAAATCATGAAGGCACCTTGTCATGTCACTCATCTGAGGTTGTCTTGTGTTATCTATTACTGGTGGTGGCGGAGGAAGATCCGTTCACCGTGGTGAATCCATGTTTTATAACTTGGGTCAAACCCATACTTCGAAATGTGGTCTGAAAGGTGTTTGATGGATACCCACAATACTAGACACAAGACTTACATGGACATGTATAGTTCTTAGGGTTAATGGTGTCAAACCATTTACATCGAAACAAGACAACCTTGTGGTGGCCGATATAAGTGAGCTCCAGAATTTCTTCGAGTTGACCATAATACATCTCTTCATCAAGCCCGGGTGTTGAAACTCCGCTGCATTAAGTGGTATGAAGTATATCGTGTTCATGTACCAAATGAATATGAACTGTTTTGTTTACCTAGTGCAACTATGGAAGGCAATCCTAACCCACTCTTTGAATGTTTCGTCTCATATATGAATGCGTATAACCGATTTACTATTTGAAAAAAATTCGGCAGCATTTCCCCTCAACTCCCCAAATATGTGTTTAAAGACATATTCGTAGGAGTGATGGGGAAACACTGTCGAATTTCTCTCAAATAGTAAAACAGTTATACGCATTCATATCCTAAATGAGACAAAACATTCAAAAAGCAGTCCCAAACAGGGGACTTTCCGAAATTAATTTCTAATAAATTAATTTCGGACGGGTTTTCTATAGGTTGATTAACTTCGGACGGGGATTTTCCGAAATTAATCACTAAAATCCTAAAATCCTAAACACATATACATTTAATGAAGGAACAAACATCAAATTATAAACATAAGAAGTGTTTGGATTTGCGTTTTACAATGTCAAGGAGTGTTTGGATTTGCGTTTTACACTAGAAATCACAATCAACAAGGATAAAAAAATAACATACTTGTGACTCGGCTGTCTTGTGGACCCGACTGCTTCTCGACTCGACTCGACTCGGCTGCTCGTCGACTCGGCTTCGACTCAGCTGCTTCTCGCCAAACTGTCCAAAACAAAAACGAATTATAATCAAGAAACATTCTAACACACATAATTAAACTGTTTTTATAATTAACAAAAACAAAAACCAAAATAAAAAAATTATAAAAAACGAATTATAATTAACCCTTTTACCAAAAACGAATTATAATCACGAATAAGTATAAGAATTATGATTTAGAGGGTTTTGAAGTTTGTGGTGTAGAAGGGCCTGGTGGTGGTGGCTGCGGTGGTGGGATTTCTTCAAATCGTGTGCAAAAATCGTCAATGGTGGATGAGAGTTTTTGTTTATCTCTTTTTTTTGTCAAGTATGTGAACCAGATCTAAAATTTAGGGATAACATTTAGGGTCGACATTTGTTTAAAATTTTGGGTCGACAATGTCGACCCTAATGTTTTTTATATTTATTCTTTGGGGGCAAATTTAAATTTGGTGAAAATTTTCATAAATTTGGGGGCAAATTTAGGGTCGATATTTGTTTGAAATTTTGGGTCGACAATGTCGACCCTAAACTTTTTTATATAAAACCTTTATTCCACCTACAAACCTTTTTAAAATAGTTATAAATTGGTTCGTTTCGGCCGGGTCGGTCCGGTTCCTCGTTTCGTATATAATTATTATATAAAATGATTTTTTATAAAATATATAATAACTTTTTTATAAAATATATAACTTTTTATAAAAAATATAAATTGGTTCGTTTCGGCCGGGTCGGTCCGGTTCCTCGTTTCGTATATAATTATTATATAAAATGATTTTTTATAAAATATATAATAACTTTTTTATAAAATATATAACTTTTTATAAAAAATATAAATTGGTTCGTTTCGGCCGGGTCGGTCCGGTTCCTCGGTTCGTATATAATTATAATTCAAAATGATTTTTTATAATTACTTATCCCCGGCGACATGTCGCCGGGGAATCAACAAAAATAAAAAAATAACTTGTTTTTTATTGTTATTTATATAACTTTTTTATAAATTAGACGTTCAACGGACGAGTCGATATGGTATGGTTGTACATTAGACGTTCAACGGACGAGTCGATATGGTATGGTTATACATTAGACGTTCAACGGACGAGTCGATATGGTATGGTTATACATTAGACGTTCAACGGACGAGTCGATATGGTATGGTTATACATTAGACGTTCAACGGACGAGTCGATATGGTATGGTTGTACATTAGACGTTCAACGGACGAGTCGATATGGTATGGTTGTACATTAGACGTTCAACGGACGAGTCGATATGGTATGGTTATACATTAGACGTTCAACGGACGAGTCGATATGGTATGGTTATACATTAGACATTCAACGGACGAGTCGATATGGTATGGTTATACATTAGACGTTCAACGGACGAGTCGATATGGTATGGTTGTACATTAGACGTTCAACGGACGAGTCGATATGGTATGGTTATACATTAGACGTTCAACGGACGAGTCGATATGTCGGTCCGGTTCCTCGTGTTGTATATAATTATTTTATAAAATGATTTTTTATTAAAATATTTTATATAATAACTTTCTTTATAATAATATCATAACTTTTTTATTAAAAATATATAATTGGTTAGTTTCGGCCGGGCTCGGTCCGGTGTTCCTCGTTTCGTTATATAATATATTATTAAAATGATATTTTTTAAAATATATAATAACTTTTTTATAAAAAATATATTACTTCTTATAAAAAAGTAAATTGGTTCGTTTCGGCCGGGTCGGTCCGGTCCTCGTTTCGTATATCAATTATTATATATAAAATGAATTTTTTATAAAAATAGTATAATAACTTTTTTATGAAAATATATAACTTTTTATAAAAATTAAAATTGGTTCGTTTCGGCCGGGTCGGTCCGGTTACCTCGTTTGTATATATTTATTATATAAAAATGATTTTTAATAAAATTATTTTGAATAACTTTTTTATAAATAAATAACTTTTTATGAAATAATATAAAAATTGGTTCGTTATCGGCGGGTCGGTCCGGTTCCTCGTTTTCGTATTAATTCTATTTTATTTAAAATGATTTTTATAAAAAATATATAACTTTGTTATAAAATATATAATTTTTATAAAAAAATATAAATTGTTTCGTTTCGCCGGGACGGTCGGTTCCTCGTTCGAACGAGTCGATATATTAGGTATTATACGTTAGAGTTCAACGGATGAGTCAAAGTGTTAGGGTATACGTTAGAGGTTCAACGGACGAGTCGAGATGTTGGGGTTATACGTTAGACGTTCATCGGACGAGGCGATAATGGTATGGTTTTGTAAATTAGACGTTCAACGGACGAGTCCGATTAATAGGGGTTATACAGTTCGACGTCAACCGGATGTAGTCGAGATTTTAGGGTTATACGTTAGAGGTTCAACGGACGAGTCGATATGTTAGGGTTATACGTTAGACGTTCAACGGACGTGAGTCGTAGGTATGGTTGTACATTAGACCTTACGGATGAGTCGAGATGTTAGGGTTTACGTTAGACGTTAAACGGTTGAGTCGATATGTTAGGGTTTTACGTTAGAGGTTTTTCAACGTATCGGAGTTAGGGTTACACATTAGAGGTTCAACGTATGAGTTAGGGTTACACATTAGAGGTTCAACGTATGAGTCACTGTTAGACATTAGAGGTTCAACGTACGAGTCAGGGTTCAATATTAGAGGTTCAACGTATGAGTTAGGGTTCCATATTAGAGGTTCAACGCTATTGAGTACTGTTTAGCAATTAGAGGTTCCAACGTATGAGTCAGGGTTATATTAGAGGTTCAAGATATTGAGTTAGGGTTACACATTAGGAGGTTCAACGTATGATGTTAGGGATACAATTGAGGTTCAAGTATGAGTTAGGGTTCAATATTAGGGTTCAACCGTATGAGTTAGGGTTACAACATTAGAGGTTCAACGTATGGATGTCACTGTTAGACACTAGAGGTTAACGTCAGAGTAAGGGTTCAATGTTAGAGGTTCTAACGTATTAGTTAGGGTTCATTATTAGAGGTTCAACGTATGATTTGGGGTTTACAAATTAGAGCGTTCAACGTTATGAGTCACTGTTAGGGACATTAGAGGTTCAACGTATGAGTCAGTGGTTCATTATTAGAGGTTCAAGTATGAGTTAGTGGTTCATATTAGAGGTTTAAGTATTAGTTAGGGTTACACATATTAGAGGTTCAACGTACGAGTTCAGGGTTTCATATTAGAGGTTAACGTATGAGTCATAGGGTTCAATATTAGAGGTTCACGTTATAAGTTAGGGTTAACATTAGAGGTTCAACGATGAGTCTGTTAGACATTAGGAGGTTCAACGTACGAGTCAGGGTTCAATATTAGAGGTTCAACGTATGAGTCAGGGTTTAATATTAGAGGTTCAACGTATGAATCAGGGTTCATTATTAGAGGTTCAACGTATTAGTTAGGGTTACACATTAGAGGTTCAACGTACGAGTCAGGGTTCAATAATTAGAGGTTCAAGTAATGAGTCAGGGTTCAATTTTTATAGAAGGTTCACAGATGAGTTAGTGTTACACATTAGAGGGTTCAACGTATGAGTCACTGTTAGACTTAGAGGTTCAACGTACGAGTCCAGGGTTCAATATTAGAGGTTAAACGTGCATGTTGTCAGGGTTCAATATTAGAGGTTCAACGTATGAGTCAGGGTTCAATATTAGAGGTTCAACTTATTAGTTAGGGTTAAACATTAGAGGTTCAACGTACGAGTCAGGGTTCAATATTAGAGGTTCAACGTATGAGTCAGGGTTCAATATTAGAGGTTCAACGTATGAGTTGGTTAACATTAGAGGTTCAACGTCATGAGGCACTGTTTGACATTAGAGGTTCAACTTCGAGTCAGGGTTCAATATTAGAGGATCAAGTTATGAGTCAGGGTTTAATATTAGAGGTTCAACGTTACTACTGTATGAGGTCGGGTTCAATATCTTAGAGGTCAACGTATGAGTCTTAAGGTGAGGACATTATGAGCTTAACTATACTCCCGCCAAATACTCCTCGCCAAATACTACCGCCAAAAACTCCTGCTCCAAATACTACCGCCCAAGCACTCTTCTTTGACCATAAAAGCAGATAGTGTCTTATCCTCCAAGCACACACACTCTCTATCCTCACAACACCACCACATACCCACCACCTCGATCAACTGCCAACAGATGGAGCGATACAATCAAACTTTTAAGTTGCAAGTGTGAAAGAGGGGAGAAGTGGTGTTGCGAACATCACACAAAGATTACAGTTATGGTAGACAATACTATGCATGTCCTTATTCAAAGGTGAACTATCAAAACATAATTATTTGTGTAATATAAAATAATTTGCTTGTTAAAATGACTTTTCTTATGATTTTAATTATACGTAACGCCAGGAACTGAAGAAAGAGGATGTGGCTAACTTTATGTGGATGGATGACTCAGGCTCCCTATAAGTTCAGGCTCCATATAAGTTCTTCTTCTAGATCGTCAACACCTCTAAGTTCTTATCCGGGACCTTCAACACGTCCAAGTTATTCTCCGGGAAAGAATCTCGGAAAGGCAAAGTGCTCAAATTGTAAGTTCTTTGCTGAAAAGATAAAGACACTAGAGGCAAAGATAAAGATACTAGAGGGGGCACTAGAGATGGAATGGCATCCCGAGAAACACATACTTGAGTCAGCTGCAATACTTCACGAGCTCTATAATGACATGGGAAAACTTGGTTTGGAGTAGTTTTTCATTAAGATAAATCAATTTAGCATTTGGAATGTAATTCATATGCTTTAATGTTTGAGTGTTTATCGATTTCTAATGTAATTTGATGTTATAATAATAAACGTTAATCGATTAGGAATCATTCCGTGTATTTTGATTATTTATTGTGGTTTAACTATATTCAATTCAGTTAACTTTGAAGTAAATTTATCAAATTATCAAACTAATAAATGATAAAATAAATAAATAAAAATAACATTTCACACTTTTCTAGTAGTGTTTGTTAAAATATATAAAGGTTTTTTAAAATAGATTTTTGAACTATAATTGGTAATTTATATCATTTCTGAATTTATAAAAAGCATTTTAAATTTTTGTATAAAACCTTTATTCCACCTACAAACCTTTTTAAAATAGTTATAAATTGGTTCGTTTCGGCCAGGTCGATCCGGTTTCTCGTTTCGTATATAATTATTATATAAAATGATTTTTTATAAAATATATAATAACTTTTTTATAAAATATATAACTTTTTATAAAAAATATAAATTGGTTCGTTTCGGCCGGGTCGGTCCGGTTTCTCGTTTCGTATATAATTATTATATAAAATGATTTTTTATAAAATATATAATAACTTTTTTATAAAATTTATAAAAAATATAATTTTTTTTAAATGAAATTTAGGGTCGACATTGTCGACCCTAAAAACTTTTATAAATTGTTTTATATATTTATATATAATTTTAAATGCATTTTATATATTAGAAAATGTAGAAAGTCATGTAAAAAAATTAGGGTCGACATTGTCGACCCTAATTTTCGACCCAAAAAAGTTTTGTTGACTAACCAGTTTTGGTTGAATAAATGTGGTCCCCTGCCTCATTTATGGTCGACACTGTCGACCCTAATTTTTCTTCGACCCAAAACCAACATTTTGTTGTAGTGTTCCAGGATAAACACGAAAGTAGAGAGACTGTTTTCATGAGGACCTTCGGCAAATGTAAGCATATGAGTGGAAGTGCTCAGAATATGTGCATATGTGAAAGTGTGCAATAACAAGTATAAAGCGTCTAAAAGACATACGACAAAAAGCAAGCAAACCAACATACAAATATAATAAACAAAATGTCATCAAAAGAACTAAAAAGAAAAATGACAAAAACATATAAAGTCGAACGGCGCAAAAGAACACAACATAGTAATAGGGGAAAGATTGCGGTCATCTAAAAAGAGGGCAAATATTAAAAAGTCTAAAAAATCATCACATATTGACAAGCGTCTCATTTTACTTTTGATAGCTCCTTTTTTTGTTATTTCTACTCTTAATTAATGAACATTGTTATATAAGTTATGAAAATTGCAATTTTTATTTTTTTTATTTTAGAAAACTGATAAAAAAAAATTAGAAAATTGATAAACATTTTTAATAACAAAAAATAGGTTCTTAAGAAAAAAACTGATGAACAACGTGATCTAATTGATGGAAAAAAAATTCAATAGCAAATTTTAATTTAAACTAGCAAGGAGCTAGAAAATGATTACAAAAGCAAAAAATTACAAAGCAAAATCTAACAAAGGATTTTGCATCCAATTGTTCCAACACTTTGATGCTTTCATGTTCTATTTGAATACTACAAAAACGTGTAATGAACTACTTTATCGACTAATTCACTACTTCGAGGATATCTCTTTCCAAATATGACTTCGTTCCAGAATGACTAAATCACCCAAATAACCATGCTAAAGATAGAATCCAGGATCGTTTTGCAAGAGGATTAATTGACGTTGATTCATCCAACCAATTGAAGAGATTAGTGAGATAAAGAATACTAAGAGGGTGAATATCAACCCATTTAAAGACATACCTCCATATAGCCGAGGCTACATTGCAACCCTAGAATAGATGATAATAAGTTTCAGGAAATGATATACAAACCAGGCATAAAAAATAAGGGATATTGAATCCTTTCCTATTGAGATTCCATCGATTCAGAAGACTATCACGTAAAGCTCTCCAAGATAAATTGCTAACCTTCTTTGGAATGAATCTACACCAACGAGTTTCTGGTAAATGATTAGGAAGCAAGGCATCGTCTATGTATAACTGGGTCTCTTTAACCGTGAATATATTCGAGTTGGCAAGATCCCAATGCCATGCGTATGGATTGTTCGCAAGGTGAACATTCTCCGGTAAATGCAAGAGCTCCTTGAATTGATCAAGAATAATCCCTCTAAAAATGCTTCTTGTCCAGTTCCATACCCAACCATTATTCTATTTATCACATACTAGGCAATTGTTTTGGGGAACAACTTGATAAAGACGAGGAAATTTGACTTTTAATGAAAATTGTCTACCAAAAGTCATGCCAAAAAGCAGTAGATTTGCCATCATTAGTGAAACACCCCTTAAATAAGATTTGACTTAAAAATGACAAAAAATATAAAGCTTTTTAATAACGTTAAACCAAAAGAACTTCACGTTGTTACTTTATAATTTTTATTATCAAATTTTATATATCCAAGACCCTTATAAACTTTACTATTCACAAATAAATCCATTAAGTCTTATTATCAATGAGAAATCCTTTAAATCTCATTTCTCTCTAATTGTATCATCAAATATGAGGTTACGACGTAATCCAAGAGATTATTACGGCGTAAACTTTAATTTGGTTTATGTTACAGCGTAAACATAATTTACGGCACCTCAGAAGGTACCCCATTTTTTTGTTACGGCGTAACCTTCTAGGTTACGGCGTAAACTTTTTACAGGGTATAACACTTGGAATTCAAAATTCAATATACCATATTCTAAAGACTCAAATACCAAACGATGACAACAATTAACAATTTCTTGCAACATCCACATACTTGAACAAAACAAAACTAGACTCTACATTGAACCCACACTGACATATATGATTCGTTTAACAATTTTGTTTTGATCCAAAATGATATAAGATCGTTTAAACTAGTTTGTATTAGATCCAAAAAGAAATTAGACCCATAAATATACAGAAAATTACCAAAACGACAATAGACACTTGTGGCTTCAACTTCAATACTCCTTGATCAAAAGAGGGTCTTTACTTACCGAATCCAAAATGCTTAACCAATTATGCCATAACTAGTTCTTCTCTTTACCCTTATCTACGCCACTCGAACCTACAAAACATTTGGAAACTCATACGTAAGCAAAACGCTAGTAATATAAACATAAATACATTCACTAAGTTACTACTAGCGGTTAACTACCATAACTCAATGTAAGAAATACATTCACACAAATTACTACCTTTTTACAAGCATAAATAATTATGCTAACATTACATTACTAGCATTGGATCTAAGCTACATACATTCACAAATTCCTTGAACAAAAATAATCATAACATAATAAAATTCACATTATGATCACATTAACATGTTTAGTCAATATACTTACATTAATTATGCCACTAACTCCTACTTGAATTCAAGGCTCGATCCGCCTTTGCTTCATATATGAAAATTAACCCTAATAACAACTAATTAGTATTCTAGAATCATAAATTAACTACCTTTAACCAATATATCCAAAGATCAAAACATAAACCCTAATTTCTAAAATTAGGAATTTTACTTACTTGGTATAGAGAGTGCAATTAAGGGTTCCTAGTGGCTTATACTTCTTTTCTTCTTGTTCAATTTCACCAATTTGATCAATTTCCAAATTTTCCTCTTTTTCCTTTCTTGTTTGAGTCGACACAGAACACATACATACACACCTGTACTTTGATAATTCTAGAAATGTCAGGTGTTTCATTTCATTAATATTTATTAATTTAAGTTGCCTAATTGGCAACTCTTGTCCTTTATGTCTCATTCTTCATGTTTTGGGCTCTTTTTTTAATTCATTTGCCACTTATTTAATTATGACTTATAACTTTACCATTTTACTTAATAATACATTTTAAATAATTAATTACTATTATTCGTACTATAAAATAATACATTATCGGGCAATGGGTGTTACAACTCTCCACCCCTTAAATAAGATTTCGTCCCCGAAATCTACTCTTGAAATAGATGAGGATATCTAATCCTCATTTTCTCTTCCGGTTCCCACCTAATGCTTGTCTCATTTCGATGCCTCCATTTAAATTTTACTAACGGGATTATCTTGTTGTGAAGTTGTCTTGATTTCCTTCCTAAAATTATTATCGGTTTTTCTCGGGAGGTTAATTCCGGATTTATCTCTACATCATCCAAGGTGATCACACTTGACTCTTTCGCTAAGCACTTCCTTAGATATGACACATGAAAGGTATTGTGAACACCCCTCATTTCTTCGAGTAATTATAAGATATATGCTACTTCTCCTACTCGCTTTAAAATTTTAAATGGTCCTATAAACCTAGGACTAAGTTTTCCTTTGTTCTTGAATCATAACACACCCTTCCACGATGAAACCTTCAACATAACGAAATCTCCTACATTAAACTCAATTGGTCTTCTCTTATTATTGGCATACCTCTTCCATCTATCTTGTGTCGCCTTTAATCTTTCACGGATAGTTTCTATCTTCTCGGTTGTTGTTAAAACCACATATGTGCTTGCTAACTCTCTACTTCCTACTTCATCTCAACATACCGGCATTCTACATCTTCTTCCATAAAGCATTTCGTATGGTGGCATCTTTATACTTGCGTGGTAGCTATTGTTATAGGCAAATTCTACCAAGGGTAGATGATCATCCCAATTACCTCCGAAGTCGATTACGTAAGCTCGTAACATGTCCTCTAACGTTTGGATCGTTCGTTCACTTTGTCTGTCCATTTGAGTATGAAATGCCGTGCTCATATGCAATTTCGTACCTAGTTCTTCTTGAAAATCTTGCCAAAAATTAGAAGTAAATCGTCCATCTCTATCCGAAATAATGGAAATGGGTACTCCATGACGCGCTACAATCTTGTTGACTTAGATTTTCGCCAACTTATGAACGGGCATATTTTCTCGGATTGGAATAAAATGAGCACTTTTCGTCAATCGATCAACTATAACCCAAATTGCATCATGCTTCTTCGTCGTCCTGGGTAATTTGGTCACGAAGTCCATCGTAATCTTCTCCCATTTCCAAATCGGAATCTTTAAAGGTTGAACTTTCCTATACGGTTTTCGATGTTCGGCCTTGACTTTCAAACATGTCAAACACTTCTCGACATATTTTACACAATCTTTTTTCATACCCGGCCACCAATAATTTTTCTTCATATCAAGATACATCTTTTTAGCTCCCGGATAGATCGAATACTTTGACTTGTGCGCTTCTTCCAAAAGTAAATCCTTAACATGGCTTTAGAAAGGAATGTAAATTCTTCCTTGTCGAGTCTTAACCCCTCCACTATCATCTTCAAGATGAGGAATGTAAGATGTAATACGCTCACTCTTCCAATTCTCTTCCTTCAATGCCTCCACTTGAGCCACTTTTATTTTATCAAAGAGATCGACAGTAATGATCATTCATAATGAGTGAATTTTCGTCACTTTTTCTCTTTCCTTTTGGTTTAACGCGTCCGCCACCACATTCGCTTTACCCAAATGGTAACGTAGTTCACAATCATAATCCTTGAGTAAATCCAACCACCTTCGTTTCCTCATATTTGGATTTTTATTTTCTAAGAAATATTGAAGACTTCTATGATCAGTGTAAATTATGATTTTTACACCATAAAGATAATGTCTCTAAATCTTCAAAGCAAAAACCACCGCAACAAATTCAAGATCATGATTAGGATAATTTTCTTCAAGCTTTTTCAATTTTCTTGAAGCATAGGCGATAACCTTGTCCCGTTGCATAAGAACACACCCGAGACTGACATAAGACGCATAACAATAAACAAACATATCTTCAGTTCCATTCGGTAAAACTAGTATTGGAGTTTCACATATCTTCCTTCGTAAGGTAACGAAAGCTTCTTATTGTTCCTCACCCCATTCAAAATAAGCATTCTTCTTTGTGAGCATAGTTAATGAGGATACGATTTTATAAAAATCTTGAATAAATCTTCGGTAATAACCCGCGAGACCTAGAAAACTTCGTATTTCGCCAACGTTCTTCGGAGCCTGCCAATTCATCACTTCTTCAATCTTAGCTGGATCAACCTTAAGACCTTTAGAATTTATAACATGACCAAGAAATTGAACTTCTTGTAACCAAAATTCGTATTTCGAGAATTTGGCATACAATTTTTCTTTTCGAAGAGTTTCTAAGATTTCTCATAAATGAATTTCATGTTCTTCCTTACTTTTGGAGTAAACAAGGATGTCGTAGATGAACACAATAACAGACTTATCTAACATTGGTCTACGAACCCGGTTCATAAGATCCATGAAAATGGCCGGCGCATTAGTAAGACCAAATAGCATAACGACGAATTCAAAATGCCCATAACACGTCCTAAAAGCCGTCTTAGGAATGTCTTCTTCTCGGACCTTCAATTGGTGATAACCCGAACGTAAGTCAATCTTTAAAAACCATTTTGCACCTTGGATTTGATCGAAGAGGTCGTCTATTCTTGGTAAAGGATATACATTTTTTACTGTGACTTTATTTAACTCACGGTAATCAATGCACATTCTCATACTACCATCCTTCTTTTTAACAAATAGAATCGGAGCTCCCCATGGTGAACTACTAGGGATAATAAAACCCTTGTCTAGTAATTCTTGAAGTTGACTCATTAACTCCTTCATTTCAGACGAAGCTAAATGGTATGGAGTTTTAGCTATAGGAGTTGCACCCGGAATAAGATCGATTCGAAATTCGACTTGCCTTTCGGGCGGGATACCCAGCAATTCTTCAAGAAAGACATCAAGAAATTCGTTAACAATTGGAACATCTTTTACACTTTTCTTCTCAAAATTTGTGTTTATCACATGTGCCATAAAAGCATGGCAACCACGTGGCAAATATCTCCTAGCCTTTATTACGGAACATAACTTATGATCACCCTTCCTTCTATCTACATAAATAATGATCTCACGACCTTGAGGATTCATCACTCGGACTAACTTTTGACTACATAAGATATTGGCGTTATATTTATCAAGCCAATATATACCGATTACTATATCAAATACTCCTAACATTATGTGAATCAAATCAATTCTAAATACGCTATCATCAATTTCTATCTATACTTCACGATACATATTAGACACCACCATAACTTTATCACTGGTTATTTTTACTTCTAAAGGAAAAGGAAGTTTATTTGGTGGAATGGATAAGTTTTTGCTAAATTCATAAGACACAAATGAGACACTTGCACCCGAATCGTATAACACACGAGCGGGTTTTGAATTGACAAGAATTGTACCTGTGACAACGTCAAGTTTCACTTTATTTTCTTTCATAGCCATCATATAAACACGATCCGTTGGGTTTGGAATCCCTGCCTTCTCCACTTTTTCTTCCTTCACCGATTTCAAAGGTTTAGCTTCAATCGCCTTCGGGTTCGGACATTCATTTGACTTGTACCCTAATTCACAAGATCATTGGCTTATTATAATCTTTGCTCATGTGGTTCAAGGCACCACATTTGTAGCAACCCGGCAAATTTGCTCGACATACTTAAAGATGAGTTTTATGACACTTCTTACATGGTGTCTTGATTTGAGTTCCTTCACTTTTTCTTCCTTGGTCGTGTTTATGCTTTTTGGCATCACGATCTCCAAACTCAATTTTCCTCTTGGTCTCCTTAGCCTCCTTATTCTTTTTCCTCAATAAGTCTACCTCTCTCACCCGAGCTCTACTAGAAGATCATCTAAAGTAGTACATTTGAATGAGGAGACCACTTCACGAATATCATCTCGTAACATTCTTTGAAATATTTCAACCTTGAGTTTTTCATTTCCATGATACTCAGGAGAATAACGAATCAAGTCATTAAACTTCTTCCACATCTCATTCACCGTCTCATCAGTTTGTGTAAGAGTTTGAAACTCTTCTCGAATTTTATCAATTTCTTCGGCGGGAGTAAATTAGGCGTTGAACAATTCTTTAAATTCTTTTCATGTACATGCTCCTATCTATTCTTCACCCTTCTCACAAACTTTTCTTTCCCATCACATCTTGGCACTATCACGAAGGAAATTTGAAGCGAAGTTGACCTTATTTTTCTCCTTGTAATTACTAGTACAAAATGCACCTTCAACAGCGATAAGCCATCTAGTACTAGCAATTGGGTCAAGTGCCCCCATCAAACTTTGGCACATCACATGCCGTAAAGTCACGATAAGTTATCATGTCATTCCTATAGTCATTCATAATCCCACCTTTCCTAAACTCTTCAAGCTTCGTTTTGATCACTTCTTTAAGATTATTGGTTGTTTGGCTAATATAATACGGCATCACATTCTTGATTGCTTTTCCTACTTGTTTATTTATCATTGATCTTAAAACTTTCGTCTCCTCCTTCGTAAACCCTCCATACTTGAGGCCCTCAGAACCAAAGGAAGAATCGTTATTATTACCATCATGCTTTGCATCACTAGCCGAAGGTTCGACTCCTTTGGAAGTTGAGGAATTTAGAACTTCCTTGTGATATTACTTATAACATTTCAAATTCTTTCTTTTACTCTTAATCAAACCTATATTTTCCCTATATGTATAACCTCCACGATTTCGATTATACATATGTATCATATTTTTATCACAACGGTGGCCAAGCGTTGTTATAAAAATGCATGTATTTTCGAAAGTCGCAAAAACTATACACATACTACCTATCCTTTCTCAAACGCACCTAAAAGTCTAAGTCTAAGGAATCCTAATATGATATCCTAGATCTCTTAGACCAAGGCTCTGATACCAAGTTGAAACGCCTCTTAAATAAGATTTGACTCAAAAATGACCAAAAATATAAAGCTTTTTAATGACGTCAAACCAAAAGAACTTCACGTTGTTACTTTACAATTTTTATTATCAAATTTTATATATCTAAGACCCTTATAAACTTTACTATTCACAAATAAATCCATTAAGTCTTATTATCAATGAGAAATCCTTTCAATCTCATTTCTCTCTAATTGTATCATCAAATATGAGGTTACGGCGTAATCCAAGAGATGATTACGGTGTAAACTTTAATTTGTTTTATGTTACGGCGTAAACATAAGTTTACGGCGCCTCAGAAGGTACCCTGTTTTTTTGTTACGGCGTAAACTTTTTACAGCGTATAACACTTGGAATTCAAAAGCCAATATAACATATTTTAAAGACTCAATTCAAATCATGACTTACATTTAACTAATTTCTTTGGCAACATCCTTCGCCAAGTTTCTATTTCTTGACTATCACTAGACAAAAAAATAATGAACCACTATTAAATGTTCCTTGACCGATTCAAAGCTATACATACATATCCCTTTGAGCATTACTTGACAAAACAAACTAGACACTAACATTGAACCCACACATGACATATATGATCGTTTAACTATTTTGTTTTGATCCAAAATGAAACTGACCCACATAACATACATAAATTTACCAAATACCACAATAGACACTTGGGGCTTCAACTTTAATACTCCTTGATCAAAAGAGGGTAAAGAGGGTCTTCTACTTACCGAATCCAAAATGCTTAACCATTTATGCCATAACTAGTTCTTCTTTTTACCCTTATCTACGCCACTCGAACCTACAAAACATTTGGAAACTCATATGTAAGCAAAACACTTAGTAAGTATATGACATAAAAACCATTCACTAAGTTACGACTAGTGGTTAACTAGCCATAACTCATTGAAGAAATACATTCACACAAATTACATACCTTTCACAAGCATAAATAATTATGCTAACATTACATTACTAGCATTGGATCCAAGCTACATACATTCACAAATTCCTTGAACAAAAATAATCATAACATAATAAAATTCACATTATGATCACATTAACATGTTTAGTCAATATACTTACCTTAATTATGTCACTAACTCCTACTTGAATTCAAGGCTCGATCCTCCTTTGCTTCCTATAGGGAAATTAACCATAATAACAACTAATTAGTATTCTAGAATCATAAATTAACTACCTTTAACCAATATATTCAAAGATCAACACATAAACCCTAATTTCTAAAATTAGAAATTTTACTTACTTGGTATAGAGAGTGCAATTAAGGATTCCTAATGGCTTATATACTTCTTTTCTTCTTGTTCAATTTCACCAATTTGATCAATTTCCAAATTTTCCTCTTTTTCCTTTCTTGTTTGAGTCGACACAGAACACACACACACACCTGTACTTTGATAATTCTAGAAATGCTAGGTGTTTCATTTCATTAATATTTATTAATTTAAGTTTGCCTAATTGGCAACTCTAGTCCTTTATGTCTCATTCTTCATGTTTTGAGCCATCTTCTTTAATTCACTTGCCACTTATTTAATTATGACTTATAACTTTACCATTTTACTTAATAATACATTCTAAATAATTAATTACTATTATTCGTACTATAAAATAATACCTTGTTGAGCAATGGGTGTTACAATTGGCTTTCCTTGTAAGCGTATGGTGATGAATGACTCCATTATAATATAACAAATTGATTGAAGAATCAATGTTAGACCAAGTGCCTTTACATTTTAAATGGGAGAAGAAACTCGAACCTCTATTGTAAGCACCATGAATAACATTGACGAGCTTTACCCATAAAGCTTTCTGATTATGAACGTAGCCATCTTCATTTTTTAAGGAAAGATTGATTAAGAGCCTTTAAGTTAATAATGTTGATCTCACCTTTTTGTTTAGAAGCGAGAACTGATTTCCAAGCTATCCATTTGTTTAGAAGCGAGAAAGATTGATTGAGGCACCATGAAATAAGTCGGCATAGTAGCATCTTTAATGGCTACATGTAAACCTTCCATCACTAGGATGAAAAGAAAAAGAGATGGATGATCTCCTTGCCTTAGACCTTGTTGGATTGGGAAATCTTTAGAGGGACCAGCATTAACTAAAACTGAAGCTTTGCTGAGTATAAACATTGATGAATTCAGTTCTGCTAACGTGACAAAAATCCAAGGAAATGCAAGATACGATCAATGAAATCTCATGATACGGAGTCGAATGCAAATCAATTTTAAAGACCATAACTGATCAACATTGTGATGCTGTTCATAAAAAAAGCTAGTGAAATAATGAACATTGTGATTTTTTTAATTTTAAAAAACTGATAAATATTGTAATAACAAAACAAAAAAATCTTCAAAATCATAAAAAAATGATTAACTGATAAACATTGTGGTGTAATTAAAGAACATTGTGATGTAACTCTTTAACATTGTGATGTAACTGATGAACAACATAAAAAATGATTAACAATGTGATCTAACAGCTGAACATTGTGATGTAACAAATGAACAACACCAAAGAAAACTGATAAACATTGTAATTTGTTCATTAAAAAAACTCATGAACACGTATTGCATATTCGAAGTTTTATTCATCACAATTTTGATTTTTGCAGGAAATATTAATGTTTTTATGAAATACTAAAACATTTGTATTATAATTAATATCTTCAAACTCTAAAATTACAAAATTTCACAACACCAAAGAAAACTGATGAACATTGTAATTTGTTCATTAAAAAAACTGATAAACACGTATTGCATATTCAAAGTTTTATTCATCACAATTTCGATTTTTTCAGGAAATATTGAAGTTTTTATGAAATACTAAAACATTTATTTTATAATTAACATCTTCAAACTCTAAAATTACAAAATTTCTTTATTGAGATATTTAATCGAACACCATATAGGTGTTTTCATGAATATACGATATTTTTTTAATTTATGAGAAAAATATTATAAAAACAAAAATATGAAAAATTGATGTTAGGTTATGGTTTGTTGACAGAAATAACCATAGACTATTACACAATAACAACACTATGAACACCACAATCATAAGGCCTCTGGTGGAAATTCCACTTATTTGCCCTCCTACATATCCATTCGGAGGTTTTCAATAGGATGTCCCTTGAACAATATTGCCCTCTTACAACATCAAAGAATGATCAGGCTAATGGTTCGAAAAACATCAAAGTTGCCACGTTTTACTATTGTATTGTATGCATCCAAGTATTAATTTTCCTAAAGAATACAAATCTTTTTCTAATCTTCCTATTGTAGTACTCTAACGGAAGTAATTTGACAAGGCACTATATTCATCAATTGTTTCCCGTTATTCTTTTTTGCCCATGTGATACTTTGCCCCTACACTTTAAAATGTAACAATTTCCACCCTTTAACTATTTATTTAATAACAATTTACACACTTTATTATATAACCCCTACAATTTATATATTAACAACACCCTTTAATACTGCATATTTCATGACTTTGAAAATGATACTAACACAAGAAACTCCAAAGTTGGATATTTCATTGATCATATATGTTTATGAATGACCATAAATTAGTGCCCTCACATGATCTACAAAATAGGCTTTTTTTAATGGTTCATTACATAAACTGTTAGCTTAGTTGATCCTACCTGGTACTAATAAGTTTTGTTCAAATATTATAGACTCGACATATTGTTTTAATGTTCACCAACCTATGCCCTCACGTGATGTAAAAAATGGGCATATTAAAAGTTAACTATTCAAACTTACTCCACATTGAATGTAGTGTTTTGACTACTGCCTTGTTTTGCCAACTTTCTTTGGAGGATTCTTGCACTTGGTCTCCTCAATGTTACTTGTTCTTGTTGTTCTTGTGTCTGCACTTGGTCCTGAGTTTGTTCTTGTGTCTGCTCCACTTGAGTTAAGTCTTTCACATCTTGTTCTTGTGTCTGTGTTGGGTCAGCTTGTGTATGCACTGGGTCATCTTGAGTCTGCATTGGATCATCTTGAGTCTGCACTGGTTCATCTTGCAATCCAAACCATCTTGTAATCCAAACCATCTAGCAAATCTAGAAGTCCCAACCCTCTTCTTACCCTGTCTTTTTTGTGTTCCATTACTTGACACAGCTTTCCTTTTAGACCCAAATACACATGCACCTCCTTTTAACCCATCTGCACCTACATTACTCTATTTAGATCCCTTTTTTAGACCCACATGTACTTGGACCTCCTTTTGACCCACCTGCAACTGCACTACCCTGTTTAGACCCACCTGCACCACTTTTTTTGGCCCACCCGCAACCGCACTACCCTATTAAGCTCCACCATTACCACCTTGTTTAGATCCATCCCTCACTGTACCTTTAACATTAACATCAGCATCCTTTATATTTACAACATATTGCTTCTTTCCTGTCACTCCTTTGGGTTTTGGTGTTTGTTCAAGTATTGGTTCTTTGCAACTTGCTTTGTTGTGTCTAGGTTTTTTGCAATTTAAACAACTTCCTTGTGAACCTATCTTAGACACTCTAGTTGAACTACCACCCTGACCTTTAGATCTGATTCTTTTCTTTCTTGGCCTACCAGGCATTTTTTTTAAGGTTTTGGTGGCAAGACAATTGAGTACATGCTCTGATCAGGCCATATATTCATACCATGAACTGGTTTAAGAAAGTGGTGATAAGCAACAAAATACAAATCTATTTCAAACCAAGTTGGGACATAACTCTTAGGTACCCTGTTTATCAAGAAGATTACCTTTATGGCATAAACATAAGGTATTCCTGATAAATGCCACATCCTGCAACTGCATGTCTTCTTTCCTTCATCAACTGTGAATCCTTCACTCCCTGATCTCACCACAAAAAGATTTCCACCAGCAGGTATAACATGCCAAAACCTGCAATCATTAGTTATTAGTGTCAATCAAAACAATGCCTAAACTTATAAAATTGAAGGGAAAATTACCTCTGTTGTTCCTTCAGCCATTCCAATCTCCTTTTGATGTTGGGACATACTCCAGGATTCCATTTCCTACTAATTTCCCTCATTTTGTTCATCCTTTCAAGCACTATCACTCTAATAGCTTCCAGCGTAGTTAATAGTGGCTTATGTCTGACACTAACAATGACACTATTAAAGCATTCATTAAAGTCATTCTCTATTGCTTCACAACCTCTGTCAACCTCAAAAAAAGCTCTTGACTATGTTTTTGGATTCTTATCTATAAGATACTTATGTGCATTTGGGTTAGCACTTTTTATCTTATCCATTATCTTGTTGAAAAGCTGAGGGTATGAGGCTTTAGATGTTGCCCAGAACAAATTCCTAAATACTAACGTAGAGTAATATTTTCTAAAGTTTTCATAAATATGTCTTGCACATTGCATGTGCTCATCATTTGGCATGACATCTTTACCAACTTCAATAAGACACTATAAAAATGACATTTTGTTAGAACATATATAATAGTAGGGCTAGTTTATAACAAATATAATTACTTACCTTATGATGATCAAACATAAGAGTTAGCCCATTTCCTCTGCTGCAACCCAAGTCTTCTTCCAACAACTACAAAAACTAACTGCAGTTGTCTTTGTTTCAACATTGACCATTGCCCAAGCTATTGGGTAAATCTGGTTATTCTCATCCCTTCCAATTATAGTAAGTATTTCACCTTGATTAGGACTTTTCAGAAAACAACCATCTAATGCAATTACTTTCCTACACCTTGCCTTCCATTTATCTGCCAGTCCAGCAAAAAACACATAGAACCTATCAAAGTATGTTTTGTCATCAGGATTAACAGTCACTCCCAACTTTACAGTGAACCCAAGATTGAAATCTAAAATTTCTTTTCCATAAGATCTCAGCATAGCATAATGTTCACCAACAATTTTTTCATATTATGTCAAATCATATTTCTTAGCATTTGTACACCAATTGGGGGTAACCTTACACTTATACTTTTTCATCACTAAGTCAGCTATATCATACAACCTAATATCTGGGTTAGCCTTAATTTTATCACCAAAGACTTTTCTAATCTAGTATAGTTGACCAATGAGTCAAAGTTGAAATTCCTAACACGTGTATGCTCATCTTCTAAAGATATGCAATGAATTTTTTTTTCCTCGGTCATCCACCTAGCATAACATCTCCAAGGACATGCAGGAAACTCATCCCTACTAGCACTAGGATACCTACTGGGGGTGAGCAGAAACCGCACCGCAATCCGCAAAACTTCAAAAAACCAAATCATAAAAACCGCACTACGGCAAAAATCGGTGGATCAGTTTTAAGAAAAAAGAAAAACCGCAAAATGCGATGTGGTTGCGGTTTTACCCGTAAAACCGAACCATAAAATCCGCACCGCATCGCACGTTGATTATTTTAAAACCGAAAAATGGCACATTGATTATTTAATGTTTGTTATAAGGCTTCTAGTGCATATTATCATTAATATTCTTATAAGTCATAAGTAATGTGTGTGGTTACATCAAATATATGCATTGTATAACCGAAAAAACTAACATTGTAAACCAAAAACCGCAAAAACCCACATTAATTATATAAGTCATAAGTGATGGTGTGGTGCGGTTAAAACCTGCAAAACCCGTAAAAACCGCAAAAACCTGCAAAACTGAAACCGCAAAATATGTTGCGGTGCGGTTTCTATTTTTGTAGAAACCGCACGTGTGGATGCGGTTCAATTTTAGTCAAAAACCGCACCAAACCGCACCATGCTCACCCCTTATACCTATTCTGCTTTCTTTGTTTACCTTTCTCAGGAACTAAAAACCTAGGTGGTCTTTGTCCACACTTTTCCACCACCTTCTTTCTAGAACTCCTCTCATACCACAATGAGAAACCATTAGCCAGAGCATAGTAGGTTAGGCACTCTTTGAACTGTTCAACAGTTACATACTTTTCACCAACCTGCAATTGAAACATAAATATGTGTTAATAAACATCATTTATAAACAGCAAAAATTAAAAAAAAAAGTTTAACCCCGTATGCTTTTCACCTTTGGTTTCCTCAGTCTTTAGTGTGTAGTTTCATCATACATTGGATACTTGTCCACATGCTTTTCAACAGAATTGAAAGGATCTTGAGTTTTTTCATCCTCATCTATAGTCTTAAGCTTTGTCAATAGCTCATTCATGTAAATATCATATTCCTCAAAAGTCTCACCTCTAACATTATCAGCAGACATACAGTTTTCATCATTTGGCTCATTTATTTCTGAAACTGAGTTACCTTTAGCTTTAGCTTTTGCCTCTCTATTAGCTTTCATCCTATTTTTAAATTCAGTCAATTCTTCTTTACCATGACTAAGATAGTCAACTGACTTATCTGAATCATACTCACTATCAAACTCACTATCATAATCACTATCAACAGTACTAGTCCTAGCTTTCACACCCTTTGTTTCATCTTAACTAACCTTCTTTTTGCCCTTGTTTATAGTACTGGTCCTAGCTTCAACGCCCTTTGTTTCATCTTGACTAACATTCTCTTTGCCCTTGTTTGTTTTTTGTGGATGCTGAGAAGACCCACCATGATGTTCAACCTCCATCTCAGCCCAATCAACCATCTCATCCATAGAAAAGTCATTGCAATACCTCTTTTTAGTAGGGCTTATTGTCTTAGAAACACAAGCATCCATCTAAGTTGTAATAGCTTGACTTAAATACTCTAAAAGATCCATATCTAAGTGATCAAGATAAAGTTCAAGCCTACCAAATGTCTCTTTAGCATCAAACATGTAATATAACTCCCTATTGTTACTAACCCTAACTAAACCCTTTTCCAACTCTATATTTGGTAAGGGCACCTATTTTTATGTAAGATACAATTGGATGATTGTCAAATTACTTTCACTTTTTATTTGATCCCCCACCCTATAAAGATCACGGGGACACGAGAATAAAAATACAACCTCAAAAGCATAAGCGCAAAAGGGTAAGGGCACCTAGAAAAACGATTGTAAAAAAAGGACTATAGGCAAAAAAATCCAAGACCTAACATTGTGTTTCCGAGTTTTCTTTTTGAAATAAGATAAAAGAAGTAGGAAGAATTCAAAATAAATTTTTGTTTTAGAGTTTTTTTCAAAGATAAAAGAGAAAAGAGATGCTCTCCAAATCTTCTTAAAAGTGAGAATGATTTGAAGATAAAGTAAATAAGAAACCTTATTATAAATACAAATGAGTTAATTTCCCTAAACATATAACATAATTTTAGATAATACAAAAGGTATACTTGTAAAATTATTAGTTTTTCTTTCTTTTTTCTGAGTAACATAAACATACTTTTTTCTTCTTCGTTTTCTTCCTAAATCGGGAACACAGGAAAAAAATTAAATTTCTTTTTATCATCGTCTTTTCTGCCCATTTTTATCACTTTACTTCTCGTCTTATATTTCAAAACTCGGGAAGAGAACTTTTCGGCCAATTTTGTCGCTTCTCTTCTTTTCTTATATTTCAAAACACGAGAATAGAGCATGAGAGTGAAACATGTTCCGGCACAATTTTGTCGCTTCTCTTCTTTTCTTATAATTCAAAACTCGAGAATATAGGGTAAGAGTAAGAGTGAAACGAAAAGGGGGCTAGAAAAACTTATCTCTTGACATACGGTTTAAACTTCTAATAGCTATTAATATAAACTTTTACCGAATGCATTGTGTAGAAAAAACATCATCAATCAGGCAGGCAGGATCAAGGTAACAATATTTCAATCAACTTAATTCAAGGTCGAGACATAAACCAAGAATCGCCAAATCTCCTACGGGACTAGTTTTTTTGGGAGATGCCTGTGATACAAATTCAAGCCTTGAAATATTTTTGGTTAAACAACAATTCGTCAGTACTTATTGATACAAATCCAATCTCTCTTGTTCTCATCAAGCACGTTTGACAGCACATGTAATTAAGGCAGACATATTTCAGACATTCAACAATCTCTTGCGACTTTAAGCAAAGACCACTCTACATTCCTTCAAAAACGAGTTGGAAACGGCTTAAAGACCGTTTTTCGGATGATGTTTGGATCGATAATCAGCTTTTAGCGACTCGGTTCCCTCACCTTTATGCATTAAAAACATGCAAAGATGCAAAGATTTCTGATGGATGGTCTATTGGTGTGCTACTGGTTGGTCTTGGAGCTGGCGGAGAATGGTAACAGGTGGTACTGAGCAATCACAACTATCTGATTCGACATCTTTAGATGTGAACTTCTCTTGCTCGGAAGATAGAGATCGTTGGTGGTGGAGCCTTGATCCTCAAGGGTTGTTCTCGGTTAAATGAACCAGATGTTGGATCGATAAAGTTGTGCTTCCATCATCTCCAACACCAACTCGTTGGAATAAACTTGTCCCAAAGAAAGTAATTATTTTGGTATGGTGCGTTTTGTTAGATCAAATCCTCACGCGGTTAAACTTGTTGAATCGAGGTATGGGCACCCCATATACCTTGTGTCCGATCTGCTCGTTGGAAACAGAAAGTATAAATTGTGAAGTAGCGGCTCGAACATTGAATGTGATTGAAGTTTGGCTAGAGATTCCACATCTTGGTTGGTATGCAATTCATTAGACATTTTTGCTTGGCTTGAATCATCTAACATGAAGGCAAAACGGAAGAAGCTTATTGAAGTGTTTCTCACCACAATTTGGGTCTTACGGCGATCAAAACGGAAGAAGCTTATTGAAGTTGTGTTTCTCACCAGAATTTGGGTCTTACGGCGATTAAAAAATGCAACCTTTTTTGGTACAAATAAGTTTAGAAAGAATAGGATTGTCAACTCTATTAATGAGTTTCGTTTCTTTAGTGTCTAATCGTAGTAAGAAATATGTAAGTAATTAAGTTGATTTGCTTAAAAACCCAATTAATATCTTGTAATCTTTTTTCTAGCCTTCGTCTAGCATTTTATATATATCAGCTGTTTCAAAAAAAAAAACATGATCTAAACTTGACTCAAATTAGAAACAAGAACATAATCATCCAAGACTGGTTTCCCTATCAAGACCACACAACCAACCAAATGAAGTCAGTAGTAAATAAATCACAAAAAGACAAACTCGGGGCCATAAAGATGTACTCAACAATTAAGCAACTACCCATTTAATACAATTAAGCCATATGTCGTATAAACTAAAATACCATTGTACCAACGTATCAGAGCCTCTAACTGAAAATGCAGGACTCCACAACAGGCGATTCATACAAACAGACCAAAACTTCTATTAAGATTCAGATAACAAAAAAGCAGCAGAGGCTGCAAACCTGTCATATTACCAAAACACCATGACAGTTTATTATTAAACAGCCTTTTCTTTGATAACCCAAAATCCCCATGTTCTCAAAAAACACATTCGACATTTCGCCATCACGTAAGACTAAACTAGACATGTTTCACAGACATTCAACGTTAAAGAAATAGAAGACTGAACTTGTATAACAAACAAGAACACAACCAACTAAAATCAGTTTATCTATCACCGCAACATACAACCTAGAATCAAAGGGTAATTCCTAAAAAAAACCAGACTCCATGTCCTAAAAAGGTCCAAGAAAATTAATTAAACCAATCAACCGTGCCATCAAACTATATTTTAAACCACAAAATAAATCTTAGATCATATCAAAGTCTCAGACAAGAGTATCTCATCTGAGATCTGGGACTTCACAGCAGTTAAATCTTATAAACAGACTACTGTTTGCTACGACATTCAGTAAAGCAAAATAAGTGTGCCAATGCTATTTTTCCTAAGAGCTATTTTGCCTAACAGCTTCTGGCACTTGCTGATATATAAGTTATAACTCATAAGTGAACACCCTAAATGACAACAAATCAGGTTTACAAAAAGGCTACAAACCAACAACAATTGGTGACTATGCAAAAGTGCCTATCCCAAAAATGGCCTCAAGATCTATACAGAGCCCAACATCAAGACAGGTCCAGTTAATCGTGAAAAGCACACCAAAACTTGACCTCGATGAAGAGATGCTTCCCTTTACAGGTATTAAAGAACACATAAAAAACCAGAAAACATGTTCACTATCATTGTTTTATAAGAAAACACCCATGAATCAGGACAACCAATAACCAAGGCCACATGGTTGATCAATACATAAACAATAATGACTTAACTTACAACTTATAAGACCACTACATTACCTATCATGCAAAACTTCCAAACATTCGATTCAAAGAAGGGGGCATTCTAACAAATGCGACCTAGAAGAACGATCATCAACAACCTAATGCTTAAACTAAACCTCGCATTATTGTAAAACACACTTCTGCTCCCATTCTAGTCGACTAAAACTGAAAGTCTTTGGCATTGGTTTATTCAACACTAGGCCAATAAACAACTACTTGAGTCTTACAGCTACACACTATTTACATTGAACCACGCTAATACTAACTTTCATGTAAAACCATCTCAAAAACCTATGTAGCTAGCAATAACAGAATTACAACCACAAGTGAAAGTTCAGAATAAGATCCATGAAACAAACATCACAACTTATAACTAACTCAGATCTTAAAAGACCACAGAATAGCTTAATATGCAAAACCCCCAAAAGTAAAGTACAATGCAGAAAGTGGGACAATCTAAATATGAACAAATATGACTCACAAGATTCACGGGTCCAAAATGCTACACTAGAATCAGACCTCGTATTCTTGAGCTACAAACGTTCGCTCAAATTCAATACCACTAGAACTATAATTCAAGAGCATTGTCTTAAAAAACACTAACACAATAAACCACTACTTAAACAGACAGTCCTGCAACTACACGCTATTTCACAGGCAATAACAACCACAAGCACGCAACCATAACATATAGCAACAATTTGATAATAAAGTACCATTAACCGCAATAATCTCAAAAACACAAATCCTCAGTAAAACATAAAACATAATCCAAAACCAAACAGCTAAACAAAATCCGAAAACACCTAATCAATCTCCTGAAGACTCGCACCAGCTGCCACGTCATCAACACTAAACTTCCCCTTACCCTTATTCCCGTCAGTTTTTCCCTTAGCCTTCCTTTCAAGCAAATCCTTCCTATCTTTATCAAGCTTCAACTTAGTCACCACAACTTTACTAGGATTAACACCCACATTAACAGTCTGACCATTGACTTTCTCCCTTGTGATCCTCTCAACATGAATAACCCATTTCCTACGGTACACCTGGGTCACTTTCCCTTCACGTCCTTTGTAGGTCCCACGAGTTACCAGAACCTCGTCGTCTTTGCGAACTGGGATTGAACGGACGTTGTATTTGGATCTGAGTTCGGTTGATAAGGGGGCTGACATGAGGACACGACGGACTGATGAGGGGGCTGTGAAGTGGGCCTTGCGGTTCTTACGACGGGAGCTGGTTACGCGTGGATTGTACTTCATTTTCGAGGGTTTTGGGGAGATGACGGCGTCAAGTGTGTGTGTGTTTTTTTTTTTTAAGAAGATGATATATTGATGTAGTGAATTAGGGTTTGGTGTTATTTCATTTGAGGTCCTTGATTTTTCATAAGATTTACTAATATAGAGCTATAGTTTTCTACTTTTGGTAATTTTGATCATATACTTTAGGGAAGGGCCGATCACGGTCTAAAACCCGGACCAGACCGAAAAAAACAGGACCGGACCGAGACCGAATTAACCCAACCCCAGACTGAGGACGGATCGAATGTGTTTGGTCCGGTCCGGGTCAGTCCGGTTCTTCGTGTTAATACAAATATTGTCTAAAAACGTTATTTATATTTTTCGACCTATCGATGTTTTGAAGATAACAAAATGTAAAAACGTTTATGATAAAAATAAACGTTTACAAATTATTAATTGTAAATTTCCATTTCAAATGTAAATCACTTAAGGTATGTATAAACAAATCATTAAACATGATTAGCGATCAAGAAAATTTTTCTTAACCATCACATTTTTACAAAAATAAATATATACAAAATTCTTTTTAATTAAAAGAAAATTTTTATTTAAAACATAAATTTGAAATTCAAATTTCCCCCCCAAAGCCGGATATAACTCACCAGGATAAACCTTCCCGACAAAAGGACAAAAATTGGAGCGTCAGTCTAGGAACGGCCCCCTAAGTGGCTAGGCGACCCCCAGATATATCTGGGACCGCCGGGACCGTCACCAGCTGACCGTTGAAGATTCCTGGCTATAAATACTGCACTATTCTCAGCAGTAAAATAGACATCTTTGCACGAATTTTTCCAATCTTCTTTCTCTCTCTAAAAACCTTCTTTCTCTCACTAAATCTCTTGATCACTAACATTGTTTGATCTTGTTTCAAGTGATCCAATCTCTTCTTCTCATCTCTATCAAGTGCAAGAGAAGAACATTCGTATTCGCCAAGAAACGAATTGTTGTAGTCTAGTGATTTCTTCTTCTTTCTTCTAAGAACCAAATCTCTATCTCGATTATCTTGTGTGGTTGTGTAAGTCGGATAGTGTATAAATTCGATAGTGTAGATCTTATGATTGTGTATTACTTGTGAAGTGGTAGATTGGTCCTAGCTAATATTAGGACTCGACATTTAGCTTAGTGTCGGAAAATAACGTAAACGACGTGTAAACGGTTTTCTCCACCTAAAGGGAGCTTGTTGACATAGTGAAATCTCGAGTCAGATACTCGAGGAGTGGAGTAGGGCGAAGAGGAGCTTCGTAGCCGAACCACTATAAATCTTAGCGTCTTTGTTTGATTGTTCCTTCTCTCATCTCTTTATATTGTTGTGATTCTTTCTTATTGTTGGTTTAGTTATAACTAGTTGATACATACATTGTTGGTTCATATTGTTGGTTGGTTGAACATATACTCGGATCTAACAAATTTTAGAAGTAAAATTTTAAAACGATAATTAACCGGTAAACTATTCACCCCCCCCCCTTCTAGTTTCCACAATTGGTATCAGAAGCCGAGGTCACTCAAGATTTTTAAAATATACTGTATTTTAAAGCTTGGATCAATCTATGGATTTCGATAAATATCTAGAAGGGCAATCCATGCAAAGACCACAAACTTTTGAAAGTGATAGTTTTATTTATTAGAAAAATAGGTTCGAGACATATGTTAAATCAAAAGATCTTGATCTTTGGCATGTTATTACTAACGGTAATTTTCAACCTATTCAACAAAATCCGGAAACCAAATTAGATGAGGTTGTCCCTTTTGAAAAACAAAGTGATGATCTTAAAAAGAGGCTTGCGAAAAATAACGAAGCCAAAATGGTTAGTTACATTGCTTTGCCAAGAAAAGAATATGAAAGAATCTTCATGTGTAATACGGCAACAGAAATTTGGAAAACTTTGTTAATCACCCATCAAGGTAATAACCAAGTCAAAGATAACAAGATCGACCTTTTGGTATAACAATATAAACAATTCGTCATTTCTGAAGACGAATCTATAGATATTGTTTTTTCTAGATTTAATACTATTATTACTAGTCTAAAATATCTTGATGAAGGGTATTCTAGCAAGAATTATGTTAGGAAGTTTCTTAGAGCTCTACATCTTAAATGGAGAGCAAAGGTCACGGCGATTGAAGAGTCGAAAGACTTAACATCACTGTCACTTGATGAACTCATCGGGAATCTCAAAGTTCACGAGATGGTCATCAAGAAAGATTCTGAAATAGTCAAAGTTAAGGCAGAAAGAAAATCTCTTGCTTTAAAGGCTAAGAAAGAATTTAGTGATGAGGATTGTTCGACTTCCAGAAGTGAAGACGAAGAATACGTCATGGCGGTTAAAAACTTCAAGAAGTTATTCAAGAGAAGAGGTAGATTCGTGAGACAACCTCGAAACGACAAAAAGACGTTCCAAAGAAGCCGGGATGACAAGAACGGCAAAAGTAATAGAAAATATTTTAGATGCGGCTATCCAAATCATCTTATTGGAGAATGTCCAAAACCACCGAAAGACAAGAACCAAAGAGCATTCATCGAAGGTTCTTGGAGTGATAGCGGTGAAAAAGATGATGAGAAGGCCAAAGATGAGACGTGTCTCGTAGCTCAAGCATCAAATGAGATATGCTTTTATTCCTCTTACTTTAGTGACGAGAACTCATCAATAGATGATTTATTTCTAGATAATGAATATGACAAACTATGCA
Source organism: Tanacetum coccineum (assembly GCA_026074375.1). Taxonomy (NCBI): domain Eukaryota; kingdom Viridiplantae; phylum Streptophyta; class Magnoliopsida; order Asterales; family Asteraceae; genus Tanacetum; species Tanacetum coccineum. The sequence goes on from BQNB010002496.1 coordinate 93,855, forward strand.
AAATAAGTCCTAAAATAATCACAAAGAACAAAAGATTAAAAGGCGTTAGAAATAGCTTAGAAAATGAGTTTAGAAGACTAAAAGAAAAAATTTCCACATTTGAGAAACAAGGGAGTTGATCATGAATGTACAAAATGTCAATTGCTCATAATTAAAAATGAAAAGCTTAAAGAGGAAGCTATTAAACTAACAAAATTTGAAAATAGTACACAATGTTTAAATGAAATGTTAAGCAATTAAAAACCCCTCGGAGATAAATTAGGTTTGGGATTCAATTCACTTGAAGCATCAACTAGTGAAACTAAAAAAATAAAATTTGTGAAATCTCAAAAAGAAACGTCCCCTGGTGGAGGTCCCTTAAATAAGGGTGACACCATATAGCAGAGGCGGCCCCCAAAGCAATTATAGGGCCGCCGGTCTATTCACCAGGTTCTGAGAAATCTGTTTCTTTTCAAAAATCCATTTTGGGTCCTAGACCAAAACATATAATGGTAAACAAAGTTAAAGTTTCAGTTGTTAGTGATAATGAAGTTAAACGATTTTACAAGCAATCGTTAAAACCCGGAGTTGGATTTTCAAAACCAAACTTTAGATAAAAAACTTCACCACCTAGAAGAGTCAATAATAATTATCCCCATCCTAAGACACCGCAACCAAAAAGGAACGTTGGTCGACAAAACCAACCTTATGGTTTTCCCGTAACTTGGAACAATTTCCAACGTCAAAGTTACATGTCATGGGAAATGTGTCTTCCATCTCCACGTCCCAACCAATTGCATCAAATCCAAGGGATGTTTAGCACTAACAACTTTGGACCCATGAGATATTAAGGACCAAATGTTTGAATTATTGTCTTATATAAATAGATATGCCTTGGAGTCGACTTGGAACCCAATGAGTGAATAAAGGATAGCGGATGCTCTAAACACATGACGGGTAACCGAAAGCTCTTCTCAAGCTACAAGGCATACAACGGAGGTAATGTTATTTTTGGTAGCAATCTTTGTGATAACATCATTGGCAAATGTATGATTTCAAATGACTCTCTCAAAATAGATAATGTAGAACATGTAGATAACTTAAGATTTAACTTGCTAAATGTAGGACAAATATGTGATAATAAGTGTAGAGTAACTTTTTCTAAACATGATAGTGAAATTACTAAGGATGATAAGGTTATAGGTAGAGGTATTAGGAAGAAATGCTTATATGTGATGAAATTAGGAAATAAGCCAAAAGATAAAATTTATCTTACAACGATTGATGAAAACTCCACGTTGTGCATTGGAGATTAAGTAACGCTAATATGCGTCTCATTCAATCATTAGCATCTAAAGAATTAGTTAGAAACTTACATAAGCTTAAATTTGATCAACAATTCTGTGATGCTAGCAAAATTGGAAAACAAGCTCACGCTAGTCACAAAGCTAAGAATATAGTCTCAACGACTAGATGCTTAAAACTCCTTCATATGGATCTCTTCGGTCCATCCGCCGTATGGAGTTACGAAGGAAACCGCTACACCTTAGTCATAGTAGATGACCACTCTAGGTATACTTGGACTAGATTCCTTAAAGATAAAACCAAAGCCTTCGATCAATTCGAAATATTTAGTAAAAAATTTCAAAACCAATTAAGATGTACAATAGTGTCAATAAGAACCGACCACGGTAGAGAATTTGACAATGAAGTGCAATTTCGAGAGTTTTGTAATGCCAATAGTATTACACATAACTTCTCAGCTCCACGCACTCCACAATCAAATGGTGTGGTAGAAAGGAAAAATTGAACACTACAAGAAATGAGTAGAACAATGTTGAATGAACAATGTTTACCTTAAAAGTTTTGGTGTAACACCGTAGATACTTTAACATACATTATCAACTGAATCCTAATTAGAGCCATCCTAGGAAAAACACCTTATGAACTCTTGAGAGGTAGGAAACCTACTCTTGATTACTTTAGAGTGTTTGGAAGCAAGTGCTTCATTTTAAACACTAAAGACTACCTCACTAAGTTTGAGCCAATGTCATACGAAGGTGTCTTTGTAGGTTATTCCCAAAATAGTAAAGCATACATTATCCTTAATAAACACACTAGGAAAATCGAAGAATCACTCAACGTGACATTCGATGAAGCTCCTCCACCCTCTAAGACATCACCCTTGGTGAATGATGACTTAGATAAAGAAGAAGCAATTAAGGTTGCCAAAAAGAAAATCTTAGAAAATAACATTGAGGATAAAACTTTAGAGATTGACGAAGTAGTCAACATTAAGGAATTTAGGAACCATCCATTGGAAAATGTCATAGGAAACCTTAACCAAAGAACTCTTAGGTTACAAGCCCAAAACCAAAGTAACTTCTTTTGTTTTATATCAACTATAGAACCTAAGAATGTGAATGAAACTTTAACGGATAAAAGTTGGATAATCGTTATGCAAGAAGAATTAAAATAATTCATTGCTAACGATGTTTGAGAGTTAGTTCCACAACCTAGGAATATGACAATCATAGTAACTAAGTGGGTGTTTAGAAATAAGTTAGACGATAACGGTATTGTTTCTCAAAATAAAGCCAGGTTAGTTGCTCAAGGCTATAATCAACAAGAGGGCATCGACTATGATGAAACTTATGCCCCAGTTGCTAGACTTGAGTATATTGGAATACTATTAGCTTATGCTTGTGCATTAGATTTTAAGCTATTCCAAGTGGATGTAAAAAGTGCATTCCTGAACGGTTTTATCAATGAAGAGGTATACGTGGCACAACCTTCAGGATTCATTGACTTTGCAAAATCGGATCATGTTTATAAACTTAAGAAAGCTTTATACGGTCTCAAACAAGCACCCAAAGCTTGGTATGATAGATTAAAATATTTTCTTATTAAACATGAGTACAAAATAGGAATGGTAGATAACACACTTTTTACCAAGACATGTTCAAACCTCGTCATCGTTCAAATATATGTCGACGACATTATATTCGGTTTGACTTGTCCAGACATGTGTGATGAATTTGCCAAAATCATGCATGACGAGTTCGAGATGAGCATGATGGGTTAACTCAACTTCTTCCTTGGATTACAAATAAAACAAATGGAAGATGATATCTTCTTTAACCAATCTAAGTATATTATAGAAATGCTTAAGAAATTTGGGTTAGAAGATTCCAAACCAATGAAAACCCCCATGTCCTTCGATACTAAACTCACGAAAGACAAAGAGTGTGAGTCGGTAGATAGTACCAAGTATCGAGGCATGATAGGTAGTTTATTATACCTAACAGCAAGTAGGCCCGATATCATGTTTAGTGTCTGCCTTTGTGCCCGCTTCCAAGAGGCTCCCAAAACCTCTCACCTTTGAGCGGTTAAGTGTATCTTCCGATATATTAAAGGCACGACGCACTTAGGATTCAGGTATCCTAAGGGGACCGACATAGAAACCGTAGTATATGCCGACTCTGATCATGCGGGAGATTATGTAGACCGAAAGAGCACTAGCGGTATTTGTACATTCGTGGGATGTTGTTTGACATCTTGGTTCTCGAAGAAACAAACCGCTCTTGCTATATCCACTACCGAAGCCGAATACGTAAGCGCCGAAAAGGCATGTCAACAAGCACTATGGATGAAACAAGCTCTTATCGACTACGACATTCGACTCGACGACGTCCCGATCATGTGCGACAATAAAGGCGCGATTGACATTAGCAAAAACCTGGTGCAACACTCTCGAACCAAACACATCGAAATTCGTCACCACTTTCTTCGTGATAATGTCCAGAAAGGATATATCTTTATCGAAAAAGTGTCATATGTCGGCAACATCGCCGACATTCTTACTAAACCCCTTAAACGAGAATCGTTTAACTATCTACGTCTTGGTTTAGGAATGATGGAACACATTCCATAAATCGTCTTCTTTTTCTTCTGTCTCCAATTCTAGTCCGTGTTCCACTCCGTGTCGTGACAACTTAAATACTTCGTCCGAAGTACTTTGAGCAATTTTTAATTCGCAAAATGCAGATTAAAACGTCATTCTTCTTTTTTAAAATTCTGTCAAAATTTAAGTCCAAAGGACGACCCTCATATCTCCGGCGGCCCCAGTTTAAAACTGGCAGCCCCCATATCGATATGGGACCGCCACCAGTGAAACCTTATGTCTGTCAAACCCATTTTTGTAAAACACAAAACCAAACAATCCCTTCCTCTTGCTGCAACGAATAAAATGACCCACACATACTAAAAACTCAAAATTGATCAAATTGAAGATACAATCAACACCTACAATCATCCCTAACATCATTAACATCATCAATTGTAAGTAATTTCTTCTATTTTCTTTCAAATCGCATCTAGGGTTCATGATGAACACAAAAATCAAAATTGAGGATGTTTATTTTTCTTGTGTTTGTGTGCAATTAGGACTGTTAGAATACAATGTATAACTAATATGCATCCCTTAGACATAGGATTTGCAAGATTGAAGTGTGTTTGTCAAAAATTGTTTTCACACAAAACCCTAATTTTTTTTCCAAATCATTCACGTTGGGATCACAATAAAATTGTTGTTATGCACTGTTAATACACTCTAAAAAACGTTTTTGCTTACATGCATAATGATCTCATGAACAAAAGTCGAGATACATGATTCATATGTATTTTCGACATGTTTGGATGAGCAAAATTAAATTAAGGAGCGTCTGGGTTAACTTTTAGGTTTTATTTCTAGGTCGAGTTAACCGTTACTCCACATATGTTGCATATAGGCACACACTAAGCACGAGTTCAAAATAATAATACAAGCATAAGATAATGAAATATGCCTTTGATTGTTTTTATTTTAGGTAACAATGCATCGAGTTACCATACTAGATCACCAAAATACCCGCAACTACATTCCACTGATATAAAATGAAATCAATCAACCATTAAGAAACACCATTGTAAGTCTTGAAAAATGGTACTTTCATGAGGTTCGGGTTGTAAGTCAAAATTTTAAAAACATGAGTCATCTTATTGCCAAATTTGAGTTAATCGGTTTTGAGTGTTTGGTAAACATAAACGAATAAATTGTTCCTCGCTTCGTCCTTGAGTTTTATAGCCAACTTACATTTGACTATAATTCTGAAAGACACTTTGGTGTCAACTTTGTCATTTAAAATAAGTCATTTTCCCTCACTGTCGAAGAGTTTGGTCATATCTTAAAAATTCCTTTTGAAGGCCACGTCTCATACACCGACGTGTGGTCACTTGACTACTTAGAAATAAGTACTCCGTCAAAGGGTCGTTACAAAACCACTCCTCCTTCTCCAAGTGTCATAAAGTCTCTTATTCAAACTCCTCGACAAGGTCAAGTAACTCGTACTCGTCACAAGAAAACTGTTGTGGTAAATGAAAACGAAATCTTAACTCACGAAATTCAAAACCACATAAAATCGTGGGTTGAAATCATTCGTGAAAATATGTTGTGTCTAGGAGGTCATCGGGATCATGTCCCCGCGTGTCTTTGTCATATGCTTTATTGAATCGAAACCTCCACTTAATACAATCTAGCATTCTTCATTCTCAAACGAATAGAAAGAACCCGAAACAAACCTAAGGAACTCTTACCTTATGGAATGCTTCTAACTAGATTGTTCAATCATGTCGTGTCAAATTTTATTGAGTTAGCAATTGATCGTTACATCTTGTATGATCGAGTCATGCATCCCTTCGCTCCTCATTACGAGCGAAAGGCGCGATCGGATCATGGCATGAAAAGATGTCATGACTCAAATCCTAGCTCTTCCTCTACCGCTCTTAATCATTCATCCTCATCCCAACACTTAGATGAAAATGTTAATGAAAATAATGAAGAATCTTCTCATTCTAACACTCCTTCATTACCTCAACTCATTAACTCTCTGTCAAATGTTGTCCCTAGAGTTTTTGAAAAACTACCTCATGAAAGTCAATCTTTAGACTCATTCCAAACCAAAATCATAAACCACCAAATTCAACATCGAGATGAACACTGGAAAGGGTCAAGGTCAATCGGAAAAGCTCTAAAGGACATGATGAAGGGAAACAAGAAATGAACAATGTTTGGAATATTTTAGCTATCTTCTATCAATACTATTATTTATATCTTTAAATGCACTATACTTTAACATTTATCGATTTCTTAGGATTTATAGTTGTAGAAGGCAATCACAAGTGCCTTGGATGATCCTTTCAATTTTATCATCCAACAATCTCTTAGCTTATCATTATGTGACCTTCTTAACTATGTGAAAATGCCATGCATGCTTGATCATTATTTGCTTAGTTAGAAGATGTATGTTTAGCCTTGCAACTCTATTATTATATTAGGACTAGTTGATCATTAAATTTAAAAGATGCTTATGCCACTAAACAAAAAGAGGGTCAAAACTGGAAAATGGCCCCCATAAAGAATGGGCGGCCCCCAAATATATATGGGACCGCCAACCCCTTTATGGGACCGCCAACAGGAAGGAACGAATTTTGCAGTCTTGCCTCTTTTTATGTACCTTTGACCTTCCTACCTATAACTTCAAGCTGGCACTTCCCTCTTTAGCTAAACCATCCTTTGAATCTTTTTCTATCCAAGCCATGCTTTGCCATTCTATCACATCTCTTCCATTATTTAAATCACACTACTCTCACACTTCACCATCATCTTCTTCAACTTCTTTGTCCTCTTCACCTTCATCATCAATGTCTTGTTCAAACCCTCCTTCAAACTTTTCTAGAAAACCTAGAATGTCAGTAAGACAAGTTTGGAGACGGACAACACTCACATCAAAATCTCCACCTCCTCAAAATGCTTCACCTTCACTTCCTCTGAGAGTAAATCCTCAATCTTCCTCACCACCTTCCCACAATCCAATTAGAAACCAAATGATTAACCAACTTCACAATATCTCCTCCATTCTTGAATCTCAAACTCAAAACTCACCTAATGGATATTCTCATGCACCACCTTCACCACCATCACCCTTGATCCATCCTCCTACCAATGCTCAAGTTGAATTTCACTCAAGATTTTGTCATTCTTGTAGGTACACTCGAAATCACTTCCACTCTTTGAGAAATGAAATCAACTTCATTTAATTTCTTCTCACTCGTCTCATACCTCAAACTAGCACCCTACCAAACCATGACCCATCTATCTCACCCCTCTCAACCTACCATAATTAAACATTCTAATATGTTTAATTTCTTAAAATAATCGGTCATCCATCTTTTGCTTATGGCATCTTTTAGATTTCAAGACTTCACTAGTCTAGATTTATGTTTTAATATGTCTTTATGTTATGTTTATCTACTTTATCTTGTTATCTTCATACTATTGGGGTATGAATCTATCTAATCTTAGTTAGCATGTTTCTTGTATGAGATTCTTAAGTGATGAATGAAACTACTTTATGGTTTACTTGTATGAATTTCTATATTGCTACTAGTTGAGAATATATTCTTGCACTTGTACTTCTCACCTTGTTTTGTAGCAATAATCTCATAAGATCGATCCCTTGGTGCCCCAAACGAGGAGGAGCATACATCAAGGGGGAGTCTTGGCATCGTCAATTGCTTTCTTCCTACAATTCGACGATCATCCTTTTTGACTTCGACAAAAAGGGGGAGAAATTGATCAAAACTCATTAATAATTAAAAAAAATTATTTTTACATAAAATGAGTTTATATTTTGTCATCATAAAAAAGGGAGAGATTGTTAATACAAATAACGTCTAAAAACATTATTTATATTTTTCGACCTCTTGATGTTTTGAAGATAACAAAATGTAAAAACATTTACGATAAAATAAACGTTTACAAATTATTAATTGTAAATTTCTATTTCAAATGTAAATCACTTAAGGTATGTATAAACAAATCATTAAACATGATTAGTGATCAAGAAAATAATTTTTCTTAACCGTCACATTTTTATAAAAGTATTTTTACAAAAATAAATATATACAAAATACTTTTTAATTAAAAGAAATGTTTTATTTAAAACATAAATTTAAAATTCAAAATTTTCCCCCAAAACCGAATATAATTCACCAAGATAAACCTTCCCCACAAAAGGACAAAAATCAAAGCGTCAGTCTATGGGCGCCCCCCTAAGTGGCTATGCGGCCCCCAGATATATCTGGGACCATCGGGACCGCCACCAGCTGACCTTTGGGGATTCCTAGCTATAAATACTGCACTATTCTCAGCAAAAAAATAGACTTCTTTGCACGAATTTTTCCAGTCTTCTTTCTCTCTCTAAAAACTTTCTTTCTCTTACTAAATCTCTTGATCACTAACATTGTTTGATCTTGTTTCAAGTGATCCAATCTCTTCTTCTCATTTCTCCTCTCCTCCCTATCAAGTGATTTCTTCTTCTTTCTTCTAAGAACCAAATCTCTATCTCGATTATCTTGTGTGGTCGGATAGTGTATAAATCCGATAGTGTAGATCTTGTGATTGTGTATTACTTGTGAAGTGGTAGATTGGTTCTAGCTAAGATTAGGACTCGATATTTAGCTTAGTATCGGAAAATAACGTAAGCCACGTGTAAAAGGTTTTCTCCGCCTAAAGGGAGCTTGTTGACATAGTGAAATCTCGAGTCGGATACTCGATGAGTAGAGTAAGGTGAAGAGGAGCTTCGTAGCCGAACCACTAGAAATATTGGCGTCTTTGTTTGATTGTTCATTCTCTCATCTCTTTATATTGTTGTGATTCTTTCTTATTGTTGGTTTAGTTATAACTAGTAGATACATACATTGTTGGTTCGTATTGTTGGTTGGTTGAAAATATACTCAGATCTAACAAATTTTAGAAGTAAAATTTTAAAACGATAATTAACCGGTAAACTATTCAACCCCTCCCCCCCTTCTAGTTTCCACACTTCGGTCGGTCCGGTCCAATAAGGCATAATGGTCGGTTATACGTAAGATCGAACCAGACCGAAGACCGAATATGGGGTAAAGTGTACACCGAGGAGCGGGCCGAAATAGGTTCGGTACGATCCGGTCCGGGCCAGTTTCTCTACTCGGTCCGGTCTATGGTCCGTTATGCTCAGACCTACTTTAGGGTGTAAATTGATATACATACGTTGCGGAGAATGGAGGGGGTAGTGTGGGCTGTGCCGCTGATCGAAAAAAAGTTGAAGCGTAAAATTTTTAAAATCTTTGTTTATTTTTTAAGGACCCGTTTGGTTCGTAGACGGGTTTAAGATTTGGATTTGAGTTTGAATTTAAATAGGTAAAAGAAAAAATTATATTAAATTTAAATTATTATTATTTATTGTTAGTGTCAAATTAAAATGACAATTTGTTGTTTTATAAAATCTATAAATAAAAGTAAGAGAAAGATATATGAATGGGGCCCATGTAAAATGAGGTAAACCGACCTCTTATATAAGATTGAGAAAAGTGCTTGTTAATGGATACCAACCCTACGAACTTTCTTTAGAAAATTAACCAAATAGCTATATGAAAGTCAAAAGTCATATCCATCCATAAATGCCCCAAACAAACATGCCCTAATTTGTTGTTCTCACGAACCGATTAGTAATGTAGTTTTAAAAATTATCAGAATTTGACTCATTGATCATAACTTGGTGGCTTCGCCTTCGATGCTCGGTTAATGATTAGTTTAAATTTTTAGCATTTTTAAAGTAAACAATTGAGACTGAAAATTATTGTCAGGTGAATTCTCAATATTATGTGATAAATGATATGAACCCGATGCAAAGTTTTAACGAATTGTGAGAGAACGTATTACTGTAAGCGAATTCTCAATATGATGTGATAAATGTTATAAACCCGATACAAAGTTAAGCGAATTGTGTTCGAGTAGTTAGAAACTCCTTTTTTGTATAACCTTCTAAAATATTTAAACATGTATTTTTTTGATAGTAATACGTAATACAAATTTGAATAACAATTCTAATTTGGTTTATTCGTTTAGAAATTCAAACTATCATTTCGGGATTTGAACTCGTGAATTCGTCATTTACTAACTCGATCCTTTTATGCTTGAGTTATAAACGAATTACGTGAATTGTGCATGTTAGGCTTGAATTTTTAGGGTTTTACCAACCTAAACCCGAGTTTACTCCCACCCTTTGTATTGCTAAACATTTTAGTTCCAGTTAGTTAAATAGTAAGCGAGACACATTTCTTGCAAAATGTAACGACTCGACTAAAATATAACAACTCAAGTAAACCCGAGTTGGCTCACTCGTCTATTGATATACTAAGCAGACTTAATTGCAAGTAAAAAACAAGTTACAAGTGATTGCATCTTTCGGGTACGGTCTCAAATTCAATAAGGGTTTGCGCCATAGTGACTAGCCAAACCATAGGCTTTTCTCCCTTTTTTTTGCGTGTTGTGTATTTTATTGGGTTATGTGTGATCTCATATTCAATAAGGGTTTGCGCCATAGTGACCAGCCAAACCATAGGCTTTTCTCCCTTTTTTTTGTGTGTTGTGTATTTTATTGGGTTATGTGTGAGCTAGTGGTTGTCCTATAACTTGAGTGATGGAGAGAAAATTTTTAGGTTAAATTATAGGTTCCGAGTTATTGGGAAAAAGGTTGAGGTGACACGAGCACTATGACTCCAAGACACCTTGTGCTCTTATAATTTATCGTTTCTCCACCCGTAAGGTTTTATCTGTATATGCTTTCCCTCAAAGATGCACTTTGAAAGGGCATGTCACCACAAATGGGTTAAGCAAGGATGAAACTACAAGACATTATTTACAGCAATTAAAAGATGGTGTGTTTAACATTTACAGTTCCTGCATACATCAGTTATATACAGTTCGATTCGACCCAGACAGACAGATTGAGTTAATACCTAAAAGTGATGTACACAGTGAATTAAACATACATATAGACAAATCAACCTAGTCTTCTAGCATTTAGAAAACATCAAGACTACCGCCTACCAGATTCAAGATCTTCAAGTGACATATCTGAACCATCAAACGAACATACCATAGCTGAACCGTCATTTCTTCCACGTTGCTGAATTTCAACTTGACCCACGCTATTACAAGTCGGGGGAGGTCCAGAAACTTGAGCGTTACTACACATCTCTGGAGCCCGGAAAGATGCATAAGGTCCCCAACCTTTACAATCACATGTTTAGATGGCATTAACATGTGAAGAAAAATAAAAGATCTAAATAATGACATTTAAATTTTTGGGGCAATTACATCTATATCCTTACGAAAGTTTAATATTACATCAATATCCTTTTCAGTTTTGTAATTACGTCATTATCCTTCATAAACTTTTGTAATTACATCAATATCTTTCCCAAACTTTTGTAATTACATCAATATCATTCTCACACTTTTGAAATTACATCAACATCCTTCCCGAACTTTTAAATTCTCATATCTATAAAAAAAATCAACATGTTCTCTCATTACTCGAGGCCAAAAGTACATATGAACAAATAAATATATATGAGCAATATGTTTTTTCATATTTATATCAAAACTTTTATAATCACATCGTCACGTTCTTTCGTCGTTCGAGCCCAAAAAGTATATATGAACAATGTGATCATGGTCAACATAAGAGATAAATGATAGTTTGATAATTTAAAATCAATATAATTATGATTTAATTGATTTTTGGGCATATACATCCTTCTTATAAGTGTGAGAAGGATTTTAATGTAATTACAAAAGTTAGGGAAGGACGTTGATGTAATTACAAAAATAAGAAGGATATTTATGTAATATCGAATTCTAAAAAGGATATACATGTAATTCTCCCTAAATTTTTATACCTTCAGCGTGATATGGTGGTGCAAAAAACTGCAAGTAGCAAAATATGGCCATTGTGAGACCTGCAAGACAATTTACATTTCTTACTTTTTTTAAAGCTCAACAAGAATGACACCTATTGAACCTTATTCTAAAAAGTACCTAGTAGACCTCCGCAGATTACATCCTGCCAGTGGTGGCGATAGTTATCGACTCTAGAAATGGCAACAAGACATGCAACAACCAAAGGTAAGAAAACTAGACATAATTTTGCAGCATGGCCTTCTCGGTCAAATGCTTTTATTTTTCCTGACAAGTATAGTGACAAAAATCCAAGACCAGCAAAAGACCCTGCAATTAAATTTACAAAAAGTAGCGCTAAGCAACCTTTAAGTAAAGTATACTTGAAGAAAAAGAATAGTAAGTGTAAGAGACGACTTTTGCTTACATGAAGAATGCCCACTGGGGAAACTCTTGTGGCCTTGTCTTATGACATTGATATCACCGTGGCATACAACAGCTCCCCATTTATCATAAATCTGAGATATGATAGTTGACAGCATAAAGACATTGACAACAAGGTGAGAAATTCAGCAAGTAAATAATCCTAAATCTTCTTACATCATATCCATCAGGAAAACAGCGCCAGAAAAAGTCTGGTCGAGGTCGACCAACTGCATCTTTTATAGCTTCCGTTATAACCCCAGTTATAAAAACAGAGAACAGAAGTCCTAAGGTAACAAATGAAAATTAATATTCTCGATTTGTCAGATTGTGCATAACCACAAAACACAAGCCTTGTTCACCTAGTATGGCATGATGCAGATCATAGACATCTTTTCTATGAAGATAGAATGCGACGAAGATAGCCATTGGCAAGAAAACTGCATATAACTAATGGAACAACTATGAGATAGGAGCAATGAGTATCTGTTAGAAAGATGGAAAAGTTTCAACTCACTGGAACACTCCAAAATGGGATGGTGCTTTCCTTTAGCGGATACTTGAGATCGCCCATCATGTCTTTTCCAACATAGCGATTGAAAGGATGGATAAGGCTTAGGATTATCATAAGGGAAAGTAGTGTTGCAAGAATCAACCAATCATGCATATGAGTCCTTGCCAGTGCTAATCCATGAGACCTTACGGTATGTGTTGCTTGCGGTGATTCCATCATTTATTGAGTAATTTGGACTCTTGTCTTGATAACCACAAACACCAGCAATTGAGTGGAATGATAATAAAATTAAATTTATTGATTCAATATAAAAGCAAATGGTCAACATAAACTATATCTATAGTATACATAAATGTGTGGAAAACAAGCTTCACAAAAATGAAAAATGATAACTTCAAATTTAACATATTATAGCAACCAGATTATTGATATAACGATACCCTAGCAACCATGGTTTCTGTAATATATAAAGAACATTTAACATCCAAAAAGTACTTTGGTGTTTGCAGCCAAGAGATGCAGTGACTTTACATCTTTACCAAACAACGAAAGATAACGTAACTCATGACTCAACCGAGTTTTGACTACATCTACATACAGGTCATCTATCGAACAATTTCAGTCGCCCATCAAAGACAGTTATAGATACAGAAGTGGGAGATGATTGTGAAATAAAGACTGTAACAGAGTCCTAAAGTAATCGAAGTGGTCAAATAGTGTTTGGTGCACACATGCTTTAGGAGCCACTGGGTTCCATATAAACCAAAACGTGGTAGGCCATTTTCACCACCCCTTCGTTCACTATAACTGTCATTTACGTGTTACTTCACTAACTTCCTCATCCCGTCGACAAGTTATGGCCTGGTTGATGAGGATGTTGTGGTCCCTAGAAAGGTTTCAAAGTGGAGAATTTCTACGATGGTTCTTGACGAGGGTAACAACGGCTAGTTAGCATTAGTATTCCATCGACAAGGCCGGGTTGGGGAAACTAACATATAGTAACTCCTAAATAATGACTGAAAATACCAATCACTATTAATCCTTGGTACATATAAGAACAAACCTTTTACAACACAGGAATATAACATCTTGTCATTAATCTACGTGAACATTTGAGTAATGTGTCCTAACAGTTATTTAACATTTGAACTCACGTAACAAAATTCAAGGGGATCGTATAACTGAAACGGGGTGTTCAAACTATAAATCCCAAATATTTCATAGATAATCAAACAATATATATATAACAGATAGATTAAAGAAGAGTATATGTAGTAAAAGAATTACGATCTAACTGCTGAAAAATACAAATATGAAGTGGAAACAATAGATAATGAAGGGTAAACATGATAAATAACTACCTTGTATCGGTTATATTCGTAGGAAAATTTTGCACAAGGTAGAAATTAAAACAGGCGTACGATGACAAGGTTTGAACAATGGCATAATAAAGTGGAAAGTGTATGTTTTTGTTGGGTGATGCCACGTTCGTTGGCGGTTTTTAAGACATGGCATCATAGGATACGCCAATGTGGCATTTAATTTCGCAATTTGAGAAAAAAAAATTCAAATTATATATATATACTAAAGATGGAAACGATGTCGTTTTTGACATTTTTGAGTTTGGGCTACATTTGGGCTGCTAGAGAAAAAAAGTCTGGTCAAAAAGTGAAGAAAAAAATTACAAAACGGACCCTCAACTTTTAACTTTTTACGACTTTTTTATATAATAAACTTTATTTATCAAATAAATAACACATATCTACCGATTCATTCAAATAAAAAAAATATGTTTAAAAACCTGTGTTGCATACAAGCCAGCCCTGCCGCAACGAGTTGACACATTTATACTCAATATTCATTGAAAACAGATTCACGAAAAATTATGCCTCGCGGCAACGCGCGGACTATGTAATCAAATCGCACAAAAATAAGGCCCGACGCAACGCATGGATAGTCCAGCTCTTATGCAGTCAAAAACCACCCCGCGCTAAGCAAAAAAAAATATTAATAAAAAAAATAACGCCCCGCAGCAACGCACGGGCAATCATGCTGATCGAATATTAGCCCAATTATTAATACCCAATATAGTGCTAGTACAGCCCATTATTCAGCTATTGGGTGGGTCGTTTGAAAATGTATTCAACATGACCCAAAATCGTTTTAGTCCGTATCAAACTTTACTTTTTCTATCGAAAGTATAAATTTTTAACTTATCTTATTGTGTTTATCATTATAGATAAAATTAAAATATTTCAATTGATTATCCCTTTAAATGTATCAAACTTACTCATATTTATAAATTATTGGATCAAATGCACTTTGACATTATCTCATTTACGTTCAAATAAGAAGGTTTTAAATGTGTTTTAAACCCACAAATGATGAACATGCTATGTCAAACCAGTTAAATCAGTAATGAAGTTGTTGAGGTATGGTCTCCTCCGGATGCTTAGGGGGAGACAATCACTATTAACTCTTAATTTTCCTAAGGTAAACCACTCCATGTTAGAACGGTCAACTGGAATAGCTGGGGCGACGAAGGCCACCTTAGGTCCAGAGGTAATAACTAAAGAGTAGTAGCTTCCTAAGAGGTAAGTTAATAGCTAGTCTCCTCAGGAGGCAAGGACCAGCCAGTCAAGAACAGCTAGTCCCCTCAGGAGGCAAGGACCAGCATTGTCCCCATCAGAGCTAGTACACTGGCGACTGACGTACGATGTACGAATATCACAGACGTCTGGCCCACAACAAGACCTGGAGCACGAAGACAACTTTGACCCCGAGAACAAAGTCTGATGCATGCCAGCGACTTACACGCTGCTCCTTAGAAGACAACTGGGACATACAAGACAAAGTCTGATACATGCTAGCGACTGACGTGATGCTACTAGAAGACAACTTAGCTTCCACAATACTTGTGTCTTGGAGCTAAGCCCAAGTAGTATATAAAGAACTATTCACACACATGAAAAGGCTAAGTTTTACACACACACTTCTCTTTACTCTCTCTCTCTAGTTTCTTTCACTAGAACTTATACCAAGCATACACCTACTCTTACGCCAGAGCTTGATCTCGGATTCAAAACCCGGGGCGAGCTAGCGGTGCTCTTTCTTATTTCAGCCTAAGAGACGAAGGAGTAGCTGCAGGATCTCCTAAGGATCAGGGCTGAAGAGCATCTACGGAAATTTGCTCGAACATTAACGCCATCTGTGGGACCCGAAATACCAATCTACCAATTTCTAAGTAATGGATGGTTGTACGAAGGGTCCTCAACTAGAGGAGGTTAAAAACTTGAACACCGGGATACTTGGGACTACGAGGACTCCCCCGGGTGGAACCTCTGCTCCCGCCGGACAAGCTCAAGGAGGTCCCTCACCAGCATTTGTGAAGGAAAACATTGACGTACTGAGAACCATGATCAAAGAGCTTGACAGCCGAGGTCAAGAGAAGGTAACCCCTCGCAAGCTCTTCAACGAATAGTCGGGTGAAGCGGGGTCAGAAAACTCTCAAATGAGTCCCTCAGCAGAAGAAGTAGGAGGATACTCTTCTGATGGGTCCTCCAGGTCAAGGAGTCGAGAGAGACCTCGGACTGCCCGGAAGCATTGAAAGAGTATCTTAAGGAAGAAAGGGACCTCTAAGTCCCACCTGTCAGTAAGATCAGAGGCACGAAGTAGATCAAAGTCTAAGAGTGTTAAGTCGAAGCCTCAATCAGTGAGGGCCTCTCGAAGGAAGTCAAGTTCATATTCAGGGTATAACACCGTGTCTGACAGTGGTTCAGAGGACTTGATCTTTCCCTATAGACGGCCCAAGCCAATGCCTTTCACCTCTAGGATCATACGCTTCAGATACCATCGGCGGGCTAAACTACCACCAAACGTCCGGGTGTATGAAGGAAACAAAGATCCGGAAGATCACCTAAGCATCTTCTTTGCCGCAGCTGAGCAGGAAGAGTGGCATATGCCAGTATGGTGTAAAATGTTTTGTTAGACCCTGAGTGGCTCGGCGAGGAACTGGTTTGATAGCCTAGACCCAAAGAGTGTAGATGGGTTTGAAGAGCTGAGTAACAAGTTCTTAGAAGAATTCTCGTGGCAGAAAAGGTACGACAAAGATCCAACGGAGATACACGACATCAAGCAAAAGCCAAATGAAGGGTTGCAAGCATTCATGGACCGTTTCAAGGCAGAGAGTGCACATATCAAAGGAGTGCCTCCGGTACTAAGGATATCAACGTTCATGCATGGGCATGGTCACCCAGAGCTGTCCAAAAAGCTCAATGATAAAATCCCAAAAATGGTTGACGAGATGTGGGAGAGAGTCCGGGCCTTCATCAGAGGAGAGGTGGTTGTAGACATAACTGAAGCCATCAGATCTCCTCGATGGGAAAAGAGTGCTGGCAAGGCCAGCTGGCCAGAACACCAAAATGTGTCTAGAAACAGAAGTCATAGAAGGGGGGAAGGAAGAAACATGGGGACCTGTGCTCCCTACACTAGAAGAGAAGGCTTCACACCTCTGATGAAAACTTCGAAAGAGATCCTCGCTATGGATAATGTGAACTTCCCCCCACCACCCCCGATGGTGGGAACTCCGAAAAAGCGAAATATGAACAAGTTCTGTGACTACCATCAAGACCGGGGTCATAACACGAATGACTGCTATTACCTTAAGAAATAGATTGAAGAGGCAGTGGCCTCAGGAAGATTGGCTCATCTGGTGAAAGATATCAGGCAAGGCGGTCAGAAGGGCAAGGGCTCAGCCAAAGGAAAAGAAAAGATTATCAACTTGATGAGATCCCAAGGGTACCGGAAGAGGCCCTACGAGAGGGTGGAGCACTGGATAGATAACGCGATAACATTCTCGTCAGTGCCTCGATATCAATTAGTGAATTACCCCGTGGTAGTGGAGGCCATGATTGAAGGCTTCAGGGTTAGAAGGATACATGTTGACGGTGGTAGCTCTTCAGAAGTTATGTACAAGCATTGCTTTAGAAGTCTTAGCTACCGGACGAGGGATTCTCAGGAAAAGTCAGTTACCCTATGGGGGTTATTGATTTGGAAGTCACTATGGAGGAATGCGGGAAAACCCAAACGGTCATAATGGAGTTTGCGGTGGTCAAGAGTCCGTCCCCGTATAATGCTCTACTAGGTAGGACGGGGATGAGGAGCTTAGGAGTTGTAGCCTCCACTATCCACTCAATGATGAAGTTTCCAACTTCGAACGGGATAACCACTATATCTACCACTAGAGAGACTCTAACAGAATGTAGACAGATCAAGGAAGCTCAAGATTTAAGTCGACATGCGCAGGTAACGGATCCTACTCCGATGCAGACAAGCTCAGAAGTGGTTAACCCTAGACTTTCGTTTGCTCCGGTGGAGACCCGCCCTCGGAGACCAGGAAAGGAACCAATGCAATTGGATGGTACGGAAGGAAGGCAACAACTTGACAAGGGAAGAAGACTACCCAAGTCTAGTGTCGAGGAAAAGATAGTAATAAATGATAACTACCCACTCGTCACCATCGGAGGAGGTCTGTCCGCTGAGTGCAGACATGCAATGATACATATCCTCCGAAAGAATGTGGACATCTTTGCATGGACTCTAGCAGACATGACGGGTATCCCTAGGGCTATAACGGAGCATAGCCTAGACACCTACCCCCACATTGAACCAAAGGCACAGAAGAAGAGGAGTCTCGCCCCAGACAGGAGGAAGGTAGTGACTGATGAAGTTAATGAATGGCTCAAGGCCGGTATCGTAAGACGGGTGCGATACCCCACGTGGGTTGCTAATCCGGTGTTGGTCAAGAAGGTCGATGGGAGTTGGAGAATGTGCATCGACTTTAAAGACCTGAATAAGGCATGCCTAAAGAATCTATACCCTTTGCCGGAGATCGAATGGAAGATTGAGTCGCTGATGGGATTCCAATATAAGTGTTTCTTGAATGCTTATAAGGGATACCACCAAATACAAATGACAAAGAAGGACGAAGAGAAGATGGCTTTACATACGGAAGAGGGAGTCTTCTGTTACACGAAGATGCCTTTTGGCCTCAAGAATGCAGGGGCGACATACCAGAGACTGGTGGACTCTGCCTTCAAGGAGCAGATAGGGGTAAACCTAGAAGCGTATGTGGACGATATGGTGATTAAGAGTAAGACTGAGCAAGACATCATAAAAGATGTAGAACAAACTTTCTCTACTCTCCGAAGGATAAACATGAAACTCAACCCGAAGAAATGTTCATTCGTTATGGAGGAAGGAAAGTTCTTAGGTTATGTAGTTACTTTGGAGGGCATAAGGGCTAACCCCGAAAAAGCAAAAGCTGTCATGGACATGCCGTCACCCAAGACCCTCAAGCAGATGCAGTCTCTAAGTAGCAAGCTAGCAGCCCTAAATCATTTTTTGTCTAAGTCCGCCGAACGATCCTTACCTTTTTTAGACACATTGAAAAAATGTACTAACAAGAAGGACTTCAGATGGACAGAGGCCATTGAAGCAGCGTTCCTGGAGATGAAGAAGTTGGTATCTGAGCTGCCAACCCTCACTACCCCCAGGAAGGGCGAGACCCTAGTGATGTACTTGGCCGCAGCAAATGAAGCAGTTAGTGCAGTGCTCCTCACGGAAAGGGACGGGAGGCAAATGCATATACACTATGTCAGTCGATCTTTACAAGGGGCAGAAACAAACTATGCTCCAATAGAGAAGCTCGCTCTGGCCCTAGTCCACGCGACTAAGCGGTTAAGGAGGTATTTCCAAGCTCACCCAATCAAGGTCATAACTGACAGCCCGATCGGGCAAGTGCTGAACAATTCAAGGTTAGCAAAGTGGGCTGTTGAATTAGGGGCTTACGGCATAATGTATGTGCCAAGGGTAGCAATAAAGGGCCAGGTCTTAGCAGACTTTCTAGCAGACACTCCAACAGAGATAAGTGATACAGCAGAGGTGCCTAATAACCCAAGAGTGGAAGACATCCCAGAACCTTCAAACGCAAGGGGAGATCTTACTCCTGGCCCAAAGGCATGGAGACTATATACCGATGGAGCTTCAAACAATGAAGGATCTGGAGCTGGTCTCATCCTGATAGCCCTAGACGACGTGGAATACTCTTACGCGCTTTGCTTAAACTTTTCTAACTCCAACAACGATGCTGAGTATGAAGCCATATTGGCTGGGCTGCGGATAACCAAAGAGATGCAGGTGAGGGACATCCATGCCTTTGTAGACTCCAAGCTAGTGGCTAGTCAGGTGAAAGGGTCATACGAGGCTAAGGGGGCAAGGATGATAAAATACCGGGAAAAGGACTTGGAGCTAGTTGGTGCATTCAACAGGTTTTGAATAACTCATATCCCTAGAGCAGAGAACAGGAAGGCCGATGCCCTTAGCAAGTTGGCGGCGGTTCAGTTCGATCACTTGTCTAAAGAAGTACTAGTAGAGGTGTTGAATGAGCGCTCCGTCGAAGCACAAGAGGTTAACATGGTGGTTGAAGAGGAAGGCCCGACTTGGATGACCCCGATCCGAAACTACCTAGAAGAGGGAAAACTACCAGAAGACCCTGTTGATGCTAGAACTCTAATGGGAAAAATTGGAAACTATACGATAAAAGATGGAGTCTTGTATAGGAAGTCTTACTTGGTTCCACTGATGAGGTGTGTAGGTCCTTTGCAGGCCAATTACGTTATTAGAGAGGTACACATGGGCTCATGCGGGATGCACGATGGGCCTAGACAGGTGGTGGCTAAGGTCATGAACCTGGGGTACTTCTGGCCCTTTATGCACAGAGACGCTAGGGAGCTGATCAGAACATGTGATGACTGCCAAGCACATGCAGCTGTACCCAGATTCTCTAAGGCAGACATGATCTTAGTAACATCCGCATAGCCATTTATGAAATAGGGTATGGACATAGTGAGACCCCTCCCAAAGGGCCTAGGAAGGGTGAAGTATATAATCGTGGCAATTGACTACTTTACCAAATGGATGGAGGCAAAGCTGCTAGCTACCATTACTGGTAAACAGGTGGTAAACTTCACTTATGATAATATTGTCTGTAGGTTTGGGATCCCAGCTACCATCATCACAGATAACGGAACTCAGTTTGTGAATGATCCTTTCAGAAAGTAGGCGGAGAAGCTCAAGATTCAATTAATCTCTACTTCAGTTTACCACCCACAGGGGAATGGAGCAGTGAAAAGAGCGAATAAAATCCTCTTAAGAGGAATTAAGACCAGGTTGGAGAAGGGAGGATCAGCTTGGGCTGAGGAGGTGCCAAATGTGTTGTGGGCACATCGAACAATGAAGAAGACCAGCAATGGTGAAACACCCTTCAGCTTAACCTACGGTACCGAAGCTGTCATCCCTGCAGAAATTGGCATGCCAACACACAGAACATCTAGTGTGAACGAAAAAACTAATGACCAGGAGCTTCGCCTAAACTTAAACTTGCTGGAAGAACGAAGAGAAATAACAGCTATAAGGAAGGACAGGTACAAGCAACAGGTCGAGAAGTATTACAACAAAAAAGTGCGACATGTGCAGTTCAAGGTAGGAGAGTTTGTACTCAGAAGAAATGAAGTGTCAAGGGCTGCTAACACAGGCAAGCTAGGACCCACCTGGGAAGGACCCTACAAAGTTATCCAAGCATTCCAAAGCGGAGCTTATAAGCTAAGTAACATGGAAGGGGAAGAGATACCAAGGACTTGGCATGCTTGTAACCTCCGAAGGTGCTATATGTAAAACACCAGGGTACCTTTTAGTTCTACTATGTATCCCTACCGGAGAAGCAATTTTCAAAGTATAGACTTGCTCCGGAGGTGACCTTAGATATTATCAAGTATTGTTTCTTCTAGTATGATATGAATGAAACAAAATTTTCCCATATTTTCTCTTAAGACTATATGTTTGAAATTTTTTTATCATAGCATGACTGTACAACGATGGATGGCTCGCTACCTCCGCGCGAATAGGGTGACTCCTACTAATTTGTCCGCAATGGTAAAACAAATGCCATTGGTGGTTAGGCTGAGCAACCTCTGCTAATTGACTTTGCAACGAAAGGGAGGAGAACAAACACTTCTCCCCTTCACGCATAATAAATACTCTCTGGTGAATAGCTACATCGGATAGAGAGAGTTACGTAAGAATATTAATTCGAATGTCGCATCAAAATACATACGAGCGCAAGCCGCACCGGTTGGAAAGGGTAACGCATGCATATTGATTTAAGTTTAAACATTATCACAGGCATATGGGTATGTTAGAACTACTACAAAATACAATAATGTCTAGCCTAACCCAAAAACCGCTAAGGTAGGTTTGGCTCAAGCGCATGCACATGGGTTACAGCCCGAGAGCCGTTGCCTCGTGACTATATAAGTCTAGGCACCTGTCTGAAAAATGACAAAGTGTGTTACAACATATGACAAAATAAACAAACATACATTCAGGGGAGGAATAACATAAAAAAGCATAAGTAACCACCAAGATTGAAAGTTAATAAGGTTACAATCACATCCAAAATAAAAAGTTGCTTACAAAGCACTTAAAGCCCGAAACACAAGGCTAGTTACATAAACAAAATAAAATAACTGCAATCTAAGGCTAGTCTAAGCAGCTAAAGGCCCTCCTCTCTCAACGGGTTTCTTCTTTTTCTTCAAGTGCTCTAGAGTGCTAGTATGACCAAAAGTCCCGGATGATGAAGTAGAGTGTCGCGCATGGGTGCTGGTCCTCAAGGACGCAGTAGCAGAGGAAGGCTGAGAAGAAGGTGTCACCTTGTCAGGCTCAACTCGAGCAATGTCTTGCAAAGAGCTCTGAGAATGTTGAGAAACCTTGTCCAAGAAAGGGAAAGTAGCGTCAGGAAAAGCAGCAATAACTCTATCAAACTTCTCCTTAGCATCAGGAATGAAACCAGCAACTCTCTGAGATAACCCTCTGAACTCCTCATAAGTACGACCCATACGCAACCCATGCTCGACTCCAACACTAATCGCCGTATTCAACACCCTCGCAAATGCTCGGTTATACTCACTACTCTTAAGGAATTTTCAGACAAGTGGAGAGAAATCTGACTGAAATAAGGAGGTAATGTTGCCCTGGATCTCCCCAGCTTGCCTCTCACGATGCTCCAATCGTGACTTAAGCTTTTCCTTAATCTTTGCCTTCTCCTTGGCAAGAGTGTCCCTCTCACTCCTATACTTCCTATGCTTCTTGTCCCAACTGCTAAGCTTATGTTCAGTGGCCTCATACTTAGACTTAAGGGCCCCCAACTTAGCCTTTAACCCAGACACCTCCTCATTAGCATGAACAACAGACTCCTTGTGTTGCTTAAGGTTAGCATTTTGTTTCTTAATGATCTGTGTCTGCTGTGCATACCGTTTTGCGAGACGCTCAACTTCCCTTAAGGAGTGGTCATAACGAGCATGGAATGCGCGCCCATGAGTAATCAACTGACACTGCAACACGCTCATACGATCAGACAACTCAGCTGAGGAGAGCTCGTGCAATCGATGAATCTCAGCTGGCGTAGGAAAACGATCAATAGCAGTTCGGCAAACCTTGGGATCCTTATAAAGCTCTTTCCTCCGCAAACCAAGATTTACTCCATGAATCTCGTCCCAATCGTCCTTGGTGTAGGGAGGAGACTCACATCCATTATTTTCATCATAGGGATAAGGAATGTAATAAGGCCCAGGGACAAAAGAAAGAAGATCCCTCTCAAGCACATCTCCAGCAGTATTGCTAACTCGAGCATCAAAATAAGAATCAACATTGCCATCGCTAGCAATCTCGTCAGCACCAGCATCAGTATCCAGGGGCTGAGTACCAGGAGCCGGCACAGCCTCCTGAGCAGGAGAAGATGCATCCTCGCCAACACCTGCATAAAAAAAGAAGCATATAAGACAAAGACCTAGTGTAGTTGGAAGCAAAAGTAAATAAAGAGACAAGCTTACCATGAGACGCGTGAGAACTCGCTCGGGTAGTCCTCCTCACGTCCCCAGACAGCTCAGCATGAGCTTCGACTTCCTTATCTGGAAGAAGAATGGGAGGATAAGTCACATCTAGCCCAAGGCTCGGATCAAAAGTTCGAAGTGGGATAACGTTTATATGCTCACCTTGGCCGACATCGTTGAGGTTCCCAACGTCTTCCCCGGCAAACTCTAACCCATCACGCTGATCATCATCATCAAGAGTACCATCATCAGTCTGCTCGACCTCATCTCCAGCTGCTAACCCACTAGAGCCTGCCCCAGACACTTTCTGACTCAACCTGGTCCTTTTGGTCGTATTGGTAGATATCTCCGGCCCGGTAGAGGTTTTTCGCTTAGCCGCGTGATCAGCCTTTGCGACTACATTGCGATCAGGTCGGGTAACGGCAATCTCCTCGGGGGAAGCACGTGGGATAGCAGTACCTGCTGGAGCAGGCGGTGTGGCGTGATCAGCAACTCTACTCAAAATAGAAGTCCCTAGCTCATGTGGTTCCTCCCGTACTGTGGCCTTCTCCAAGGAAGGCATGCAAAGAAAGTCGTGGATACTCATAGCTGTAAAAAAAGAGGGGAGTGGAAAACTTCGTTAAGTATGGTAAAGAAAGCTATGCAACAACACTTAGTAAAATATAATGAACCCCCTACCAGTGTTATCAGAACGTCTTAGCACGGGATCACACATCGGGTTACGCCAAACCCTACTAAGCCAAGATCGAACAAGCACCCCCTCCGGGATATCACGAAGCTTCACAATGTGAGCCTTTAATCGGTCAATGTGATCCTGATTAAAACTGGTGGGAACCTTATCTGTGATATATGAATCGGGATGCCTCCAAGGCATGTGACATGGAATAGCCCTACGATCTATCAAGAATTTTTTTTTTCCTTCCACTATTTTAACCCAGACTTAGTAACTTCCATACACATAGGTGCAGAACCCCTACGTTTCGCAAAAGAAAATCAATCCCCCTGCTTAGAAAGTGTCTGGAATACTCGAAACAAAGTAACCGTAGGCTCTATACCCAAACTCTGACAGAGAACCTCAAATATGATCACCTTGGCTAAGCCTAGAGGAACCATATGGGAAATATGCACCTTAAAATATTTCAACACCGCTAGGAGGAAAGAGGAAAAAGGAATCCTAACGCCCGAAGAGTCAAAAATCCTAGAATATACACCTATGGCTGTATCTCCGGCGGGAAGATTAATCATCCTAAAGTTGGAGTCAGGCAAGCGAGGTCTCAAGTTTAAAGGGATATCATAAGTGGCGATTAAAGTCTTAAGTTCGGCATCCTTCAAGTGGGAAACATATATATGCATATCTTTTTTAGCCATAAGGAAAGTAAGGTAAATCTAAGTAATACCTCAAAAGATTGTTGGGAAAAATCGATCGAACCCCACCTCCGATCGAACTTCCAACAAATACCTCCGATCGAACTTCCAACAAATACCTCCGATCGAACTTCCAACAAACACCTCCGGATGAAAACCCCCGCCAAACGAAACAAACTTAAATCCCTCCGGATGAGATCAACTTCGGACTAAACAAAGCTAACCACCTCTGGACGAAAACAACTCCGGACGAAACAAAGCTAACCACCTCCGGAAGAAAACAACTCCGGACGAAACAAAGTTAACCGCCTCCGGACGAAAACCCACTCCGGCCGAAATAAATAAAACCCACCTCCGGATGAAAACCCACTCCGGACAAATCAATAAAACCCACTCCGGGCGAAATAAATAAAACCCACCTCCGGATGAAAACCCACTCCGGACAAATCAATAAAACCCACTCTGGGCGAAATAAATAAAACCCACATCCGGATGAAAACCCACTCTGGACGAAATCAATAGAACCCACCTTCGGACGAAAACCACTCCGGATGAACTCGAATCAAACAACTCCGGACAAGAGTGGATCCAGACGAGGTCAAATCCAAATCCGGACGAGACCCAAGCCCCACCTCCGAACAAAAATTCAAATCCGGACGAGGTCAAATCCAAATCCGGACGAGACCCAAGTCCCACCTCCGAACAAAATTCAAATCCGGAAGAAAGCAAATCCACCCTCCGAGTCGACACCTCCGGACTAAACCAAGCTACTCCGGATGGAAGACCCCCTCCGGACGAAATGTCTTGATCGAACTAGGTGAAAATCTTTGGTGAGGGCACTCAAGTATAATTTACAAGTGAGAGAAATGAACAAAGAACTAGGTGAAAAATTTGTGATGAGGTAAAAATGAAAAACAAGGTTTGTATTTATAGCTCTAGAAGAAAACCTAAGGGTTAAAGAGGCTTGGGTCATGTTGGGCCTAGAAAGCCCACGACACATGGACTAGTGGATTCGGACGCGTTCCGGTACATCCCATAGGGGCGCACCAAAGTAACAACATTTTTGTTCTTTACTTAAATGTCAAAAAAAATATAATAATAAATAAATAAATCTCGACATATCCTATGACGGGGTAGCTTGGCCGACTGGACAAGTCTTTTCTTTTTTAAGTCTAGCACCAACTACTTAACAATACGTTGATACTAGACTGGGGGGACATGATGAGGTATGGTCTCCTCCGGATGCTGAGGGGGAGACAATCACTATTAACTCCTAATATTCCTAAGACAAACTACTCCATGTTAGAACGGTCCACTGGAATAGCTAGGGTGACGAAGGCCTCCTTAGGTCCAGAGGCAATAACTAAGGAGTATCACTCCCCCAGGATGTAATTTAAATAGCTAGTCCCTCAGGTGGCAATGAACCACGATCAGGAAGTACTAGTTCCCCTCAGGAGCTATGACCACTGGTCAGGAGTAGCTAGTCCCCTCAGGAGGAAAGGACCAGCCAGGTAGGTCAATAGCTAGTCCCCTCAGGAGGCAAGGGTCAGCCAGTCAGGAGTAGCTAGTCTCCTCGGGAGGCAAAAAGCAACATTGTCACCATCGGAGCTAGTACACTGACGACTGACGTACGATGTACGAATATCACAAACGTCTGGTCCACAACAAGTACTTGGAGCATGAAGACAACTTTGACCCTAAGGACAAAGTCTGTTACATGCCAGCGACTTACATGCTGCCCCTAGAAGACAACTTGGACATACAAGACAAAGTCTGATACATGCTAGCGACTGACGTGCCGCCTCTAGAAGACAACTTAGCTTCCATAACACTTGTGTCTTGGAGCTAAGCCCAGGTAGTATATAAAGAACTATTCACACACATGAAGAGGTTAAGTTCTATACATACACTTCTCTCGACTCTCTCTCTATATCTCTCACTTTAAAAATATAACTCAAGCATACACTTACTCTCATGCCGAGCTTAGGTCTCGAATTCAAAACCTGGGGGTGAAGAACTGGTTTTCTTTCTTATTTCAGCCTAAGAGACGAAGGAGTAGCTGCAGGATCTCCTAAGGATCAGGGCTGAAGAGCAGTTACGAAGATTTGCTTAAACAATACCCTATCCCGCTGAAGAGATGTATAGGGGACGTGAAATGTAGACAAACAAGGATAAAACCCAGGAGTAAAGAGACTTAAGTGTGTAAGTGAGCAAGGACATGGCATATAAAGCAACATACGACGAAAAGCAATCATACAAGTAAAAGGAAAAGACCCTCACAAAATCATAAAGAAAATCAAGCATACAAACAAGCCTAGATAAAGATACTAAAACACAAACACAGAAAACAACAAAACATATAAACATATAAACCCAGACGCAAAGATACTAAAACACAAAGACGGAAAGCAAGCAAACAAGCATACAAAGAAAAAAGACGCAAAGGCAACAATGAACTATGGTGAAAAAGACAAACATATCAACGCAAACGCGGCAAGAGAAACAAAACAGAAAAGATAAAGCACAAAAGAGATAAGGGGGACACGAGCATAAGCAAACAAGCATAAAGCAAAAAGCGAAAACACATAAATGCAAAAGGGCAAGGGCCACTAGAAAAAGCACAAGCAAAGATAGGAGGTCCAGAGGCAAAATAAAACTAAGCCTAAAGGTGCAACGGAGAGCTAATCATCGCACCTCAAAGGGGGCCAAAACTTAAGGCAAAGCAAAAGGCAACAAGAGATTCCACTAAACGCCTAAAAGAGGCTTAAAAAGCCTAAACGCAAAAACCACCTCAACCCTCAAACCACTAAACAGGGAATCAGGGCAACGCTAAAGGGGCCTAAACCTAAGGCAAAGAAAAAGGGAACAAAAGGTTTCGTTTAACACCTAAAACCCAAAAACTACCACAAACCCTCTAACGACCAAGACGCCTTTAAATCCTAAACGCAATAACTACCCCAAACCCTCAAGAAACTTATCCCGAGCTACCCGCAAACTCTAATACCATTATAAAAGCTTAGAAAAATGCAGGCATATAAGCATACAATGCTTGAAAGCATAGCAAACAAGGGCCACATAGAGAGTGCATGTGGTATCTACAAATTCTATATTGACATACATAGAGGATATATGTCGAATGAAAAGGTTCTTTGGCTTCTATTACATGAGAGACTTCATTCAAGTACTCCAAATTCCTTTTTGTGTAATTAGTTTTGCCAGTCCCGACATCGGTAATACTATACTGTGTCTAATATTGCAAAAATCGACTTAGGCGGCCTTGTAACCGCTGATTAATCGCTACTCGGCCATACACCTTGGAAAATAAGGCAAATCAGGAGAAAATCGGTCTGGGAAAAAATAGGTAAAAATCGGTTAAATCAGTCAAAAATCGATCAAATCAGACAAAAATCGGTCAAATCGGCCTAATCGGTCAATGAAAGTCAAACATTTTTTTTACAATGTGACTTTGAATTGTTAACTGTTAACTTTTATTATCTATGTCTATGTTTTGAACAATGTAACTTTGAACTCATTTAATTTTAGTGTATTTAAAGTGTTGTATCCATCTCATACAAGTAACTTTGAAATTTATATATAAAATTTGCAAAACCGATTAATCGCGCCTAGACCGATTACAGGCTACAGGGTGGTCGACCGCCCGGCTAGCGACTCGTGATTTTTGCAACATTGACTGTGTCTAACTAGAAAGTTTCAAAAAAATAGATCGATCCAAGTGTTTTTCTCTTTGTAATTCCTAGCTCTTTAAGCGTTTAGCTTCCATGTTTTGCAACGTTATTATTTGAGAAACAAATGCTAGGCACCCCAAAGAGGTAAAGAGATAAACAATAGTCATAATTTTATCTTGTTACGAAATATTACTATAACCACACACAACACCAGAAACAAGTATACATATCATATCCTCCCTTCCTGTAGACTCCATACGTTTTCTATCAATCTGTAATAATGTTCCACAATACTCTACGGATGTCGAGATATCTGGCTTGGTTAGTTTCATACTACATGGCATGTATGTCTCCACTATTTTGGGTCTTATTTGTCCTTGGATGAGGATCGATTGCAGGCTTGCAACAAATATTGCAACTATATAATTACCTATACACTTATCTGATAAGTGAGAAGAGAGTAGTGTATTGTTTTATCGCAATCCGAATCACCACACAACAACTCTATAGTTGTTTATAACCCCTGTATTGAGTAGCATTGCTCTTGGTTTGTCCAGGTGTGCTGAAACTTATTATGCTTTTTTAAATCACTTATATGGGTCATTATAGGTTTAGTCATTAAATATCTAGTATAACAACGGAATTGAGTCACAAAGTATTAGCTTACTATACTCTTTTATCGTTACTGTTATATGCTTCTTTTCAGTTAGTCCTTAAGAAGACCACATGTGCATAAAGGGCTAAGCATCATATCTTTTAGAGGTACCGGCTAGTGTGTGCAAACATGTTTACAAGATGTTAATTAACCTGTAGATTCTCAAAGTAGTTACATTACTTTTAATGTATTTAGATAAATATCGACGTTATCGTCCATGGGGGATCCCTTTGTCTATGTGAGATGGAAGATACTGTTGTGGTGTTATGCTCAGCAATCTATGCCATCTGATACTAGTAAAAGATGAAAGAGAACCCTATGGATCCAGTAAGGAGAACGTCTTTTAAGTTGTTCTTTATCCAAAACGAACCTATATCATGATCATTTTATCACATTTTACAGAAGGTGCGTCAAATAAGCTTTTAACGAAAAGTTACACAACTTGGTGAAGAATCTTAAACCCGCTAGAGGCATTGGCAATAGGCTTCTATCGGTGCTTATAAGTCCAAATGATATCTTTCGTGAGTAAATGAGCTTCTTTGGTACTTTTACTCGAATTGTGTTTGTTTTGAGTTATCATGTGATCATTTTGCAGCTCGTGTTTATATTTTCGCTTTAGTTTAAGTCCCTGTCTGTTTGATGCAACTTATCATATCACATGTTTTGATAACGAAACATTCTGTTACCGCGTAGCTTAATTATTACATGATTTAGGTGGCAAATGCAGTGCCAATTTAGTTATTGCGTAGGTAACTCTTTTACCAGGAAATTGGCATCTATGTATAACTATCTATGTATAACTGCTTGCACATGATGCAGATCTGTCTTATCTATAACTTTTGCGAAGACGCTATGAAGAGCATCTTTTTCCCAACCAGTCATATGCCTACTTTCGGTATCTAATACTCTTGCGTGCATTCTTAGTTTGAGATTATGGTAATTGGA